>JAAGNO010016995.1:19245-29745 GCA_033439905.1 Ceryle rudis | reverse complement strand
GAGAGGTGGTGGAGGCCCCATCCCTGGAGTCATTCAAGGTCAGGCTTGATGGGGCTCTGAGCAACCTGCCCTAGGTAAAGATGTCCCAACTTGTGTAGGGAGGTTGGACTAGATGACCTCTAAATGTCCGTTCCAGCCTAAGGGAATATAACTGACAAATACTTGAGAAGAAACAGGAGAGGAGGAGGAGTTTTTTAAGGTCATCATTGGTGGTCTAACAAACAGGAAATAATGACCCAAAGCTAAACAAGGAATTTTTTCTAACAAAGAGGTCAGTTAGTCAGTGTGAGTGCTTGGCAATCAAACGTTCTTCAGTGTGTTCAAAGTGTTCATCAGATCAAACACTTTGGTAACTTAGTGTCACGGGTTAGTGTCAGGGCAGCCCCTTAGACCTGTAACAGATGGTCTCTGTTAACCCCCCTCCCTCCCCAAAGGGGAATAGAAAGGGAATAAAGGAGACAGACTTGGTGGGAAACTAGAACAGCTTGAATGAAAATGAAAATAATAATAAAAATAGAATTTTTACGAATATGTACAAAACCAGTATCGAACCTAACCCCCCTGATGGTAATTACATCACCACTGATGCTGTGAAGCAGGCACGGGGGGAGTCCCAGACTGGACCCCGCAGCAGATGGGAGCTGTGTTCAGGAGCTGGATTCTGGTACCAGATTCAGGAACACACCAATTGGGATCAAAGGCAGAACAGAGAGTCTTCCTTGGATGGTCTGAGGAAGGAACTGAAAGAGGACCAGAGCCAAGCTGAGCAAAGCTGGCAAAGCGGGCCAAGAGGGGAGAGGAGCCCAGGAGCCCCCATAGAGAGAGCAACGAGCAAGCAAGCAAGCTATAGACCCTCCATATCCCTCTGCTTTATACCAAATATGACGTATATGGGCTGGAATCTCTCGTTGGTCAGTTTGGGGTCACCTGCCCTGTCCGCTTCTGCCTGCAGGTGCTGCCTTTCACTTTCCTGCACCCCCCAATGTGGTACGCAAGGTCCAGCAGTGGCCTTGGTCTGCACACCAATCCTTGGTAGTAACTCTAAACATGGGGTGTTCTCACTGCTGGCAGCAGACACTTTCTGTGAAAACAGGCTGCTAACATCAGACAGTGCAGTGAGTTAGGAGAACTGAGCTGAAAAATAAAATCACTGAACAGAATTAGTTCTGTTCTCACTCAGATGAGGACACTTAGTTTAGCAGTCTTTCCTGAACAAGTTTGAAGAATATCCTAGATGACCCAGGGGGTCCTTCTGAAGGCACATCAGGAAATATTTGTTGTGTGAATAAATTCAGACCTTGTACATTTTGTATACAATGTATTTGAAGAGGAGGAAGAGATCTAATAGATTAGTTTTTCCCAAGTTTCCTGTAGTTTTTCCCAAGTTTTCCGTTACAGATATGCAGTAACTGTTAGCTGTGGGGAGTATGTTGGTTTTTTTTTTCTTCACAGAACACATGCAGTTTGTTTGGCATATGTATTTTATTGAGATTTTTCTTTAAAAGTGTAGGTGATACTGGTTGCTTTATCGCTTTCAATCATCCTACTTTCTAGTATTATTACCTTTACTTTTGAAACCCAGTAAAATGGAGGCTACAATGCACCTGCATGTGGTTATTGATTTGAAAAGAGAAGGAATTTTTTGCTTTACAAAACCTTTAACTCAGTGTTACTTGGGTTTTTTTAGTAGCTTTACTCAAGTGTAAAATATTTATGTTCAGGTGCATCTTTGAAAATGGTGTCATTACTTGTGAGTTTATCTTGTCTGTTAGCTAGTGATAAGGTTCCTAGTATATGAGCGTATCACTACAGCATACCAGTGGAATGCAGAACTCTTGACATGCCTAGTATAGTCAACAAGTTTTTTAAGAAAACCATTAAGAATAAAAGAGAGAGGATTAATTGCATTAAAAATGAATGCTGGAACTCTGTATCATCACAGCAGTGTCATCTGAATTACCACAATTATAATTTGAGCTGAAGCTATAAACTTGCAGAGTAATATACTAAGCTTGTTAAACAGTTGGAATTACCTCTGCCCTGGTTTTGTAGTCACCTGTGTGGCCCCACTGGAAAGCAAAGACTGCTCTCTTTTACTCTAGTTCGTGTCAAATATACTGATGGGTTCTTTAAAAGAATATAGATATTCTGCTATAGGATTTTTTGGATCATTTCATGCTGATTTGTGGCCTTCCTTCGTTCCTGGTCGTTGAGGATGCTGCGTACCTTACTCCCAGAGTGCTCTCAGGTGGTACTTGTGAACAATGCTCCAGACTCCTCTCTTTCCCTTCTGTAGTTGCTGACATGCTATTACTTGACTGGAGCTGCAGGAATTATTTATGGCATCTTGAATAGTCTGCACCCACAAGCAATTGTATAAAATGTTTTTTTCACAGGAAGCAGAGACCTTTATTTTTTCAGAATGTAACAGGAAAAAAAGTTTATTATTAATTTTCTAGCACTTAGCATTTCATACTGGCATACATCTCTTTTATTTATGTTGCAAATGTTCAGCAAATTAGTCTATATCTCTGTTTTATATACAGTGCATATATATTTGAAATATTGGTGAATAACTTTGGGGAAAAAAAATATTATGCCTACACTGGTTTTCGAGGGCATTCATTTCTTTGCTTAAAGAGCTGGTAGTGATTTGTGAGTGCTGGTAACAGAACTGTAGAAATGATACATTCTTCTTTCAAAAGTTCAAGTTAAATTATTATTTTTTCTAAATCTTCCTCTGGTGTTTTATGTCTTCCTCCAAGCTAAAATCCTGTCTGCTATTGTTGACATTTCCAATACACAAAGACTCTTTGTGCTTAAAGAGAATAACAATGATAATTAAAACCCAAGCAAACCTCATTAAACTGCTAAAACCCAAGTGAAAATAAAGCCTCCCATTTTTGGGATAAATTGGCTTAGAAGCATGTTTTTTCCATTGGGCCAAAAAAAACCCCAAAAACCAAAAACCAAAAAAAAAAAAACAAACAACAAAACAACCCAAAACACAAACCCTTCCACATTTTGTTTCACTATGATTAGTCCAAACTATGGAATCACTGTAAGAATATGTTTGGAGCAATCATTTACACATATTGTTACAGATTTGTAGGCACTATGAAAAGTAAAAAAAAACCCCTAAATAATAATGTGGTGAATAAATGACTTTATGAACTGATTACAGAGCTTCGTATAAATGACATTCCTTTTACTACTGCAGGTATGTTTAAGTGACAATCATTTTAGAAGTCTTTTTATTTGCCCCACTAGTAATGTTGCAGTAGATTTTTAACCTCAGTGTTGAAATAATGAGAAACATGAGGCTTGCATCCAATTTTGTATATTTCTAACAATGACCTATAGCAGTTTTTGTGAGGCTTTGTGGGTCAACTGGGGAAAAAAATTTGGAAATCTAATACATTGGCAATAGTTACACAAAGTCATTTGAGTCTAGAAACTGCTTTACTAGCAGTCTTACTAAACCCGTCAATGTCAGTAATTGTGACAGACCTTCCATGTCTGGTCAGAAGGAACTGGATTTTTCAGCCAGTATTTTGAATCTGATGACTTGGCATGCATGCATAGGAGATCATTTATAGTTAAAGTTCATTAAATCTGTATGTACAGGGACTGTGTGGTCCTCTTGCTCCAAATGCTTAATCTTCAGTCTACTTTTGGGTCCTTGTTTCATTGCAGGTGTTCAGTTGTTAAAACATAACTCAATTCCTGAAAATTTTTCTGTTGTCCACAAGTAAGCATGTCAGGACTAAAGGAAATTGTGCCAAATATGCGACTGACAAAATTGTTAAAATATTTTAAATTAACTTTTAATGGTTTCATGAGCTTTATTAATTTTCTTTTTTCTTTTTTTTTTGTTATTTTTAATTACTTTTCTTTTTTTTTATTTTGCTTTGTTAATTTTCTCATCTATTATATTTTTATCTTTCCTCAATCTCATTCTTAAATATGGAAGCTGAATGGTATGGTGCAAGGTAATCCTGCTCACCTGGGAGGGCCCTGAAAAAGCTGAAGGTGATGGGTGCTCTGACTGATATTCATGTTCTGGAAACAGGAGCTGGTGTTACTGTAGTGCTGCTGTGTTGGGGTTCATGTGTTTCTCTTTCCAGGGTAGCCCCCATTTTAATACAGTCATTTTCAGAAGAAGCTTTCTGATAGATTTAACCTCAAGATGAGGAGATTCTAGCTATCAGGAGAGGTTGTATTTATGTTTTGTTTTGTTGGTTGTTTTTTTGGGTTTGTTGTTTTTTTTTTTTTCCTTAAGGAAAAGGCACTATTAATGACTTGGAAACACAAAAATGTTAGATTAGGCCACATGCAGTTCACCTTCTTTAGTGCTGTCTTTAATAGTACTCAGTAGTGACTTTTTCAAGATCTGAGACAGAACAACTCTTTAGTGGGCACTAATAAAACCAAAGGTACCAAGATTAATCACACCTCCACCTCCTGAAGGCTGATTTTTCCAAATTATTTTACTTCAGATTGACTGACTCCTGGAATACTATGCAGTTTGAAATTATAGATTATATACATATACATATTTTTAATGTAGTGGGAAGTTAAATACTCTGACATATCTGTGGTCATTATAATACTGAAATATATGTAAAATGTTTCTCTAAAATACTTTAAAACTGTAGATGACTTTATTATTCCCATCAAGGATAATTTTCTGTAATTTAGGTATAATTTACCAGAAAGCAAAGATTACTAATTAATTATGGATGATTAATTTTAAAATATGCTCCTGCATTTGCATTTAATCACTATATCAGGGTTTGCCTATTGTAAGACACTAGTAGAAACAGTACAGGTACTTGACAAAATGTGTTTGCACAGAAAAAAATAATGGCCATACAGAAGGTTTTTTTTGCCATCTTCCAGTTTTACATCTTTTTCATATAAATTCAGTTAATTATTCAACTTACTACACTAGGACAGCTTGATGTTGAAGATTACAAAATACATACTGCAATTATTATTATTGTTATATATTCAATTTTTGAACCTTCAACACTAGTGTGCACGTGCCTGACTTTATCCATGGACATGTCTGTAAGCGTCTCTTAGAAAGGACGCTGTCTCCAGAAGGATTGGAGTACAGGGCTCTGCACAGTCAATCATCTCTCCCCTAAAATGCACTTCTGGACTGGGTGTTCTGGATTAAAAAAACACTGAGTGATTTCATTAGTTGTTTCATCGGTTGTAGAAGATGGTTATTTAACCTTAGAAGGGATGAGTAATAATTGCTAATAATAATTTGCACCTGCTTTGCATCTTTTCACAGGAGGTTTTTAATCACTTTTTTTAGGTGAAATAAAATTATATTTATCCAAGACTTATTTGTAGATTCAAACCAATTTGGAAAATGATTTAAGCATACCTGACTTGCTTGCAGCATACAGTATATTACTGTGAGATAAAAGCTTGAGCAAGATATGCCTTGGTTTGAGATTAATCCCAAGCAAAGTGTCCTAGGACTGATACTCTCTTAAAGATATTTCTATGTTGGGAAGGCAGTGCACAATCATAGCTGCAAAGGATAACGTTCATGCAGCATTGCCCAGTGTGTAGTAGAGAAGACTGTATGTTATGCCCATTTTTTCACAGTTCAAAGTGTAGGGCTCCTAAAAAAAAGCCAGAATAGAGGCTCTGGAAGTGTAAGGGAAGAAATATTTGGGAACCTTGGTCATCAAAGACAAGCAGTTAGATGTGATTAAATTAAGCTTATAACTTAAGACAGTGCGGTAACTGTGCAATAAGATTGTCTTTTCCTCAGGCAAAGAGTGTTCTGTGTCAAATAAATAGAGTAGTATATCATCAGCGTAAAGCATGATGTGTCAGTTCCTTCATTTACATTTGTAACTTGGAGGGTGGAAATACCTTAAAAACTCACAAGGATTTAAGAGTTGTTTTGAAAAGAGAATACAGTCCTATGCTAAGAAGTATTTTTCCTACTCCTAGTACTGCTGGTGCTATTATAACTAGTATGCTCAATATACTTGAGTTACTTATGAAATGGGATGTTGTTTTACTAGGTGTTGTATGAATGTATCGCTAGAAAACTTACAGCATGCAAGAGATGACAGGTAGAAGTATCTGGGGAATAAAACCATTTGATGATGACTATTGTTCAATGTCAGAAATAGCATCCTCATACCAGGATGTTAAAAATTTGTATTTAACAAACAAACAAAACCTCACCAAAACAAAACAAACAAAAACCAAAACATACACATGCGCAAAAAAAACACCACCAACAAAAAAATCAGACCACAATTGATAGCAAAAAAACCCAAAGAGATATAAAGGATTTTAAGATATTTATGGATTTTTTTTTTTTTTTTTTTATACCTAGAGGTATGTGAAGAAGGAGGAAGAAGGTTGACACTAAGGCCAAAATATTAAATATCTGTCACAGGGTAGATCAAGGCTCATCAGCATGTGAATGGCAGTGCAATTTTCACTACTTTGCTCAGTGGGTGAAGTTAATGTAAAGAGAGGAGGTTACAAAGTGAATCGGTGTGGGACCCTCCTTGGGAACTTGAAGAATATTGCAGAAAGTATCCCCCAGAGAGGCTGTCCTGAAGGAGTGGCATCAGAGGAAGCCCAGGAGAGAAGTGCTGAGAAAAGGAGGTTTATCAAGAAGATTTGATCAGCTGTGTTAAAAACATCTGGCAAGTCAAAGAAAAGAGAGTAATGATTTTAGAGTTTGACTAAGAAAAAGTGAATGTCAGTAGGAAGAATTTCAGTGAAGTGCAAAAGGTAGAAACCATAATGAAGAGAGCTTAGACAAGGACCAGAAGAAATGGTTCAAGACAATCCATGTGAACTGTGTGTTAAGGTGTCTGCAGATAGAAGGGAGAGGGAGAATGGGATGACAAGTATAGAGCCATGAAAGGTGTTAGAAAGGAGGTGTCTGAAGTACTGTCTGGCCTTAGGGAAGTGACAGGAGGTAAGAATTAACTCCTCTAAAGGTGCATAAAGAGATCTTCTACTTCTTATAATGGCAACCATGTGGAAGATATCTTCAAAGGTACTAGGGACCTGAAAGCATTACACAAGGACTGCAGTTGCCCACTGAAGAGACAGGATGGCAGTGGCAGCACTTTGCTGTGGGCTGAGGCTTACATCATTTTTTTTTTTTTGGATGGCCAGTTTGTGCTTTCCAGAGAGACAAATTAGCAATTGGCTGTTTGTCTTTACAGGTCTTATCAGATAGGAGTTTCCTTGGTGTGCTGTTCTCCAGTCATTGGAAAGCTGTATATCATTAGGCAGTAGAGATTTTACTCCCTGTTTTTGTTGGTGTCTGGTCAGTTGTTTTAATGAAACAAACTTCAATGTGTAGAATTCCTGCAGATTAGGTTTACTGAGCAGGAAGAGAGTTTTCCATGTTTTGGGATCATTTCCTTTGCAGTGTGAGTGCTAAGGGAATAAAAGGAGCTCTGACAGTGTCCTTTGTGTAGCAGGTCATAAACTCTGTGTCATAAGGACAATTTCTGATAGAGTTTTAATTTTTAGTAATGTCTTTCTATTGAAAAAAAATCTTCATGCTGAAATTTTCATAGAAGGAAATATAAGGTTTCTGTACACTACTTATTCAGTGTTAAGATACTTTTTCACAACTTTTTTCATTGTGCACTTTTCAAGGTTTATCTCTTTCTGTTGAAGCAGGTACCTATTGATTTCCCTACAGCATATAAAATGTGGAGTGGAAGGATTAAAAGCCCCTTTTTTCCAGCTGGAGCATGGGGGTACAGAGAAAATAGGCAATTTACTGAGTTCATCTGAAATGGGGACTGAGATAATAAATGGGACTGAATTAATAAATGTCAAACCAAGAACTAGCCAAAGAGTCATCCTTTCAATTGATTGTGCCAGGTATATCTTTACTATCATTGACCCGTAGTTGTTTTATTTGATAGAAATGATAGTCTTGTCACTCCAGTGATCCTTTTGTCAAACATGCAGCCTTTAACCCGTACACACTGTCAAATATTAAAACTCTCTTCAAATTGTGCATGCTAGCTGTAGTTGCAGATAAATAATGCAGCTTGCACATACACCTTTACAGACCATTTAAAGAAATGCTCAGGTAACTTTAAAAATCTGTAATTTATATATGGAATTGAGTCCTTTCATTGTAATGGAGTTATAGTTTGCTATAGACTACTCTCTGTGAATTAGATCAATTTGTTTGGCACTGACCCATCCATTAAACTTGAAGCAATCAGATATAAAAGCTTTGCATTTTATTAATAATGTGTGTGCAAATAGCAATTGGATTCCAAGGACACTCTTTAAGAAAGCACCTTGAGAGATTGCTCTTAATATATAATTCATATTTTGCTTCCAACTTCTTAGAGGAAAAAAAATCTTGTTAAAAATACTTTTTTATAATATTGACAAGGATAAAACCCCCAAGCTTTAAAGTATGACAATTACTTTGGGTGTTTAAAGAAAGCATATTGACTTGAAAATATTGCAAGCTCTCCAACATGTTTTCCCATAAAATTATTAGAGTATAAAGAATAGTTTGAGATGTACATCAGTACACTAAAAAAACCCAAAAACAAACGAAACCCCAACCCATAACAATGTAGTGTTCATTTTCATGTACTAGTAATTCAGGCTATTTTAACAATCTGTGCCAATTCTGAATGTATCTTGATTTAAAGTCAGAACAATCTAGGAAATACAGAACCTCAGCTTGGATATGTGGTGGACTTGGTAGAGTAGGGTTAATGGTTGGACTCAATGATCTTAAAGGTCTTTTCCAACCTAGGTGATTCTATGATTCTGTTCTATGATTCTATATAGTTATGAATACTTAATAAATGTATGCAGATCGTCAGACTCATCCCTGATAGCTTGCATAACCAAGAGGCACTCTAACACTGGAACATAGGATAGCTAGAATGGGTGTCATATAAGGAAGCTGCCCAAGCAGCAAGAGACCTAGGTAGTAAAGCTAAAGCTCAGTTAGATTTCAATCTAGCCAGGGAGATCAAGGGGAACAGCAAAAATTTCTATAGGTATATTAATGGTAAGAAGGTGGCTAGGGAAGGTGTGGGCCCCCTCAGAAAGGAAACGAGTGAACTGGTGACAAGTGATACTGAGAAGGCTGAGGTTCTCAATGAATTCTTTTCTTCAGTCTTCACTGGCAAGGGCTCCAGCCACACTCCTGGAATCACAGAAGATAATGGCAGGGCTTGGAAGAAAGAACTGCCCATTGTAAGTGAAGATCAGGTTCATGACCATCTGATGCACTTGAAAGTGTACAAGTCCATGGGACCCCACAGGATATACCCCCGGGTGCTGAGGGAACTGGCGGATGAGGTTGCTAAAGCACTCTCTACTATATTCCAAAAGTCCTGGCAGTCTGGTGAAGTCCCCACTGAGTGGAAAAGGGGAAACATATTGTCCATTTTCAAAAAGGGAAAGAAGGGTGAAGCAGGGAACTACAAACCAGTCAGTCTCACCTCCATGCCCAGTACGATCATGGAGCACATCCTCCTGGAGGCACTGGTGAGGCAGAAGAATAACAAGAAGGTGATTGGGTACAATCAGCATGGCTTTACCAAGGGCAATCGTGCCTCACAAACCTGGTGGCCTTGTATGAGAAGGTCACAACATCAATAGACAAGGGAAGAGCAACGAACGTCATTTACCTGGATCTGAGCAAGGCCTTTGGCACTGTCCCGCATGACATCCTGGTCTCCAAGCTGATAAAATATGGGTTTGATAGATGGACAATTCAGTGGGTAAAGAACTGGCTTGATGGCCGCACCCAAAGAGTGGCTTTCAATGAGTCCGTGTCCAAGTGGACACCAGTGAAAAGTGGACTCCCTCAAGGTTCAGTACTGGGACCGATCTTGTTTAACGTCTTGTAGATGAGAAGCTGGTCATAAGCAGCCAGTGTGTGCTTGCAGCACAGAAAGCCAACCGCATCCTGGGCTGCATCAAAAGAAGTGTGGCCAGCAGATCGAGAGAGGTGATTGTACCGCTCTACTCTGCTCTTGGTGAGACCTCACCTGGAGTACTGCATCCATCTCTGGAGCCCTCAGCACAGGAAGGACATGGACCTGATGGCCACGAAGATGATTAGGGGGCTGGAGCACCTCTCCTATGAGGACAGTCTGAGGGAGCTGGGATTGTTCAGCCTGGAGAAAAGAAGGCTCTGAGGAGACCTAATAGCCACCTTCCAGTACCTGAAGGGAGCTTATAAAAAGCCTGGAGAGGGCCTGTTTACAAAGGCCTGGAGTGAAAAGACGAGGGGTAATTGCTTTAAATTAGAAGGGAGTGGATTAAGATTAGAATAAGGAGGAAGTTCTTTACCATGAGCATGGTGGAGCCCTGGAACAGGTTGCCCAGTGAGGTGGTTGAGGCCCCATCCCTGGATACGTTCAAGGTGAGGCTTGACAGAGCTCTGAGCAACCTGCTCTAGTTGAGGATGTCCCTGCTCTCAGCAGGGGGGTTGGA
>JAAGNO010016995.1:7936-19145 GCA_033439905.1 Ceryle rudis | reverse complement strand
TGAACAACCTGATCTCGTGTGAGATGTCCCTGCCCATGGCAGGGGGGTTGGAACTAGGTGGTCTTTAAGGTCCCTTCAAACCCTGACGATTCTATGATTCTAAATGCCACCATGTAAAATAAGATGATTACATCATCCATGCCGAATAAGCAGTTGAAGTATCCAATTTGGGAAATGTGTGGCATGCAGGAGTGCTAAAAAGATACCAAAGAGACAAAACTGTGATAAAAAGAGGATTTTAGGATCTCGGTGCCAAGCTCTCTTAATCTTTAGGAATATATGTCTGGGATTCTCACTGCCTATTAAAAGCCCAAAGTGTGAAATAGTTGCCATGCATGTAGGATTCTGTGCATCAGAGCACCTCAGAGCACCTCACCTGTCAGCAGCCAGAACTCTCCATCTTCCTTTGGGAAAAAAAATATTGTCTAATATATTAATCTGTACGGAATAGAGCTTTGGGTTTGATTTTTTTTTTTTTTTCCTGGGGTTGGTTGGTTGTTTCTTTTGGGGGGGGGTTATGAGGTTTTTTTTGGTCTTTTTTTTTTTTTTACATTACTTTAAGAATTCGATGAAACAGTTTTCGTAAGGGTTCACACAGCTCAAACCACTGGAGAACCAAGTGAATGTCAGGTTCCTGGTTTGGATACTTGTAACTTCAGTTTATATTTATACCTTCAACTTCTTTGTTCTTTCTCACTATGTTTGAATATGTTTTATACTTTTTTTTGAACTGTAAGTCTGGATTTTGATAGGGTTACTATTTTCTGTGATCAGGGATCATAAGACTTTAAAATATTAGCCATATAGTTTTTAAAAAGAAATGTTTGCCCAAAGATCATCTGATTTTCACCCAAATAGCTTTCATTCTATGTATCTACATAAAAATAATTAATAGCTAATTACTCAAAAGAGTAATTATTAATAATTATATTTAATGTCAAACATGTTTGAATAAAATAAATATGTGCTTATATAATATATCATATATAAAAATTGGTATGTACTTTATGGATTATATACGCACAGACACACAACTTGCATATTATACCATACCTAGCTGAGTTACTTAAAGAGACATTTGTGTGTGCAGAAATGTGCAAGAACAGAGAGTAAATGTTTGCGTTCTGTGCAGCAGCAAAAGGAAAATAAAGATGCTGGAGCAGAAATGAACCAAAGAGTGAAAATTCGTCAGAGTTATTCTGTTCCAGATTGTTGAGACTATCCACATTTCTGATGTGCTCTGCTGATATTTGCAAATAGTGTCAACATCTTTCATCATAAACTAGGTGGAGAACTGTATCTTTAAAAGCCTGTTGGACTTGGTTATTATTTTGTGCAGGGGACTTACAATACTGACCAAGTGGGATGTAGACAGTGTAGAAAATCCAGTTCACTTAGTTCATTGGCACCAAATTTTCTGTGATTAGTGAAGACACAAAGAGTAAAATGATAAAAGGTCAAAGCCTGAATACAAGAGTGGTCATGGAAAAGCTGCCCCAGGGCTGGCATCTTGCAAGCATAAAGGCCTCTTGGGGAATGTGAGGAATGCTACAGTATGAGTGATTGTAAGGCCTAAGTCCCAAAACACTCCATAGTTTAATGGTGACTTGTACAGAAGCTGTTGTTTGTGATTTCTAAATCAGATTTGTGGAATGTTGCAATCCCAGCTGAAAAGGGAAAAGAAACCTGAACGAAATGGCTAAGTGGAAGTGTAAAAGCATCAAAAAAACTGAATAACCTGAGGCTGAAGAGTTGGGTTTGCCATTTTGAGGCTGATCCTCCCAGTGTCTGCAAAAGAAAGGCCTAGCTGGCTACTTCTATTTAGTGAAAAGGAACTGCAGGCTCTATAGTCTTTAAAATTGAAAAGCTGTGAGTGTGTTTATATCAACCTGGCTATACTGAACAGCCTGCATTGGTACTGGCAGTTGCCTTATATGACCAGAGTGTAACAGTCACACTGATGATCCCAGAACATGGTGTACATCATCTTTATCTCTATTGTGCATTTTTTTTTTTTTTTTAATGAAATGCAGCTTTTCCAGACAGAGAATTTGTGTCTTGCTCTCTTTATTTCACTCCCCTTTCAAATGCTTCCTTTGTGATAAATCTAACCCAGTGCTTGTGACAAATAGATTAAGAGTTTAAGAAACTCTAACAATAAATAATAGTGGTTCTGATGTTAAAATGAGCTACATAGGTACTTGAGATACGTTCACACTGTCAGAATAGCTAATCTAAAATTGGAATTAAGTGTACATATAAATCTTTACAGGGAGGTAATGACCCAGTTAAACAATTGCCATATCAAGATGCTTTGCTTATGCATAAAGCTGAAATCAATCCTTTTCACCTTGACCAAAAATTTTGGGGAAAAAAAAATTATCTTCCCAAACTACTGCAGCCTTCATATAGGCTGCTGAAATGAAAAGTGAATACTTGTGTTCTACCACATCACTGGAGCTATAAACACTGGCAGTGGCCTTGGGTGAATAGTTAAATCAAGATGCTAGTGGGCTGCCAATTTCCCATTCAAGTCATTGATACTGATTTGTAAATGGATCTGCCTGTTTGTTTATTGGAATGGTCATTGCTTCATCAAAGTGTTCCAGCCAAGATGCAGCAACTTTCCAAGGGCTCAGGATTTAATTGCTTATCAGTGTCACTTGCTTGTGGAAGGATCAGGAAAACTAGCAATGGAGACTTGTAATAACAAAAAAACCCAACCTAACTGAACAAACAAACAAAAAATGTGAGTTAGAAAAATACTTTGGAACTGAAGTTTTAAAAATTACTAAATATAGCTTAAAGAATAAGAATGCAGCAATGTTTCAACTATGTTGTAATAAAGATAATGACAATCTTATCTTTACTTACCTTCTACTCTGTACTAGTGAGACCACATTTGGAGTAGTGTGTTCAGTTCTGGGCTCCCCTGTTCAATAGGGACCAGGAAATACTAGAGAGGATCCAAAAGAGCTACAAAGATGGTGAAGGGCCTGGAACATGTCAGCAAAGGCTGAGAGCCCTGGGGCTGTTTAGCCTGGAAAAGAGAAGCCTGAAGGGGATCTTAGTAATGTTTACAGATATCTGAAAGGTGGGTGTCAAGTAGATGGGGCCAGTCTCTTTTCAGTGGTGCCTTGTGATAGGATGAGGGGTAATGGTAGCAAGGGGAAACAGAGGAAGTTCCTCCTCAACATGAGGAAAAACTTCTTTACTGTGAAAGTGATGGAGCACTGGAACAGGCTGCCCAAGGAGGTTGTGGAGTCTTCTTCTCTGGAGACTTTAAAGACCCACCTGGATGTGTTCTTGTGCTGGCAGGGGTGTTGGACTCGCGGATCTGCAGAGGTCCCTTCCAACCCCTACCATTCTATGATTCTATGAATGTTGTGTGTGAAATCATAGCATATATGCCACGGCTTTCACTAATGCTCATTATTTACTTGTTAATATAAGCAGTCCTTAAACAGGTGCTTATCTTCTAGATCAAGACTGAGGAGATGGAAATTCTATTAGCAGTAGATGTAATTATATGGATACTTTAGGGATAACTCCTTCCTATCACAGAAAAAAATGTGTGTATAAAATCCGGTAACGCTAATAAAACAGCAGACAGCAAAGTAACGAGAACAAGCTAAGTGGATGGGTTATTTAGATGACTGGGCAAGTTAGATGTTTGCTGGAAGAGAGTCATGTCAGTTCCTTGACTTTGAACTATCCATATAATGAGTGTTTGGGAATACTTGGGAAACCTTTTTTGTTAACCACAAATTCTTCACTTATCAAGAATGTCCAATTTCCAAAGTCTGTTAATATTAGGAGGATGATTAATGATTCTGAAGCACCGCCTCTCTCCTGAACCTACCTGTTTGCTGTGGTACACATTTTCCCTCAGTCTTGTGCTATTTTCCTTTGGTCCTGTGCAAGGGAATAGAATCTGCCTTTTAAAAAGCTAGGCTTTTAAAAAAATATCTTTATGTGAGATGAGAAAAAGAGAGAATGGAATAGCAGAGAGCAGCATTTGTCTTGCCCTCATTCAAGTGGTGACATTTCCTCTCATCAGCTGAATCTTCTAAAGAATGTCAAAATGTTTTTGAATAAAACCCCATGCAAACTCCCGCCAGCTCTTTATTGCTGTTGACAAGAGTACATGAAGTCCTCTTATGTGCAAGAGAACTACATCAAAATGGCTGGGTTTGTGCATTTCCTGCTGCTATTTACTGGCAGGATGGCTTCTAGAGAGGTTAGAGTCTATTCATCCTGAATTCTGCAGCAGAGGTAGCCAGCGATTTGTTGCCAATCCCCTAATTTGAGTTTGACCTCGTTTTCCTCTTGGTGCCTCATACATACACTACCTCTGTAAAACTCCACTGTTCCAATGCTAGAAATATTCTGGGTGAGAATCCTGGGTTCAGCCGAGTTTGCATGAGAGCTCAGCCACCTCTGCAATTCTGCGCTTAACCCTTTGAGATTATATAATGCTGGAGGAGCTATACATGAGTTCTTTTCCTCCATGGTGGAAAGGCCCTAAAATGGGTGATGTTCCAGGCCAGAATTAAGGGGTTTTTTTCATTTTCAAACATGGAGTTTGTAGGTCATTTCAAATCTCTTGCACTTTCTTGACTACCAGCAAAGACTAGCTCTTGAGAAAGATTAAATCTTTCCACTTTGTAATCAGTCTCAAAAGTGTTTTATTGTGAATACATATAACAGAAATATCACTATTTCACAGTAATTGTCTAACAGGTAAAAACAGTTGCAGATTTTCTGTGAAAATCTTGAAAAGCTTCAGTTGTTCTTTCCCTGATTTTTGAATCATGTTGTAATGGCATAAACCAAAATTAATACATCTGTTGGAATTAAGAAATTTAAATAAGGATATTTTACACTTCAGACACAATGTAACATAATTAGTGGTCTGAGACAATGAGCAATGTTAGATTCTCCCGATGCCCCATATTGTAATTATGCAATATACAATGAAATCCTGTCATATGTTGTTACAGGGACAATCCTTCTTTTGATTGTTATTGTTACTTATTGAATAATCACAGACTTCAGATCCATTTTGCAAAGGAACAGTAAAAGCTGTCAATTTAAAAGAATGTCAATGAAGGTCATCTGGATTACCACTGAGTACAATTTTTAGACTTTGTTCTGTAATAACTCTTTGCCTTCATTTAGGAAGCTCTTATTAAAGGTATGAACTCTTGCTTACACTTGATTGCTTCAAAAAATTTGCTTCCACAACCAATTCACAGGTAGGACATGTTATTGGCCAATAAAAACACAAGGGTCTGACATGTTGATGCTGTGGAAATGGCTTTTGGAAAGAAAACTGTAGTTGGTAACATTTGGTTCCTCAAAGCAGCTTTCTGTTAGAGCCATGTTCTGATATTTCCATCCATTTCCTATTGCAGTAGTGGTATATGTTTGCATATGTATATATTAAACACAATAATTATTTGAAATAATTATTTTTCATTCTCTTGATTGAAAATAATGACCTGGTAGTGGCTAGACAATGGACAATTGCTTCTACTGCCTGTTTGCTGAACTGCCAGCCATTTCCCCCACTTCTCTGGAGGTGCTTGTGCCCTTTATTCATGATATTCATTCTATGCTAGTGCTCAGACTACAGGTCCTCCTGTTCAACACCTTTACCTGTGTGTAGGAGGCCACAGGGTACCTGTCCCCAAGAACAAGTTCAATCTCTCCAGGTTTGTAATGCAGCATAAGCAATTCCTAACAAATCCCAACAAAATGGAGTATTCAGCTTTATGGTTAATTTTTTAAAAGTGTGGTTTGATGGATAAAAGTGGTTATGGGTACCTGTTTAAAAACTGCAAACCAAATAGAAAACCACCTGTCTTCCCTGTTTTAAACGAGCAACATGAGACGTTTTCAGATCTTGTGATGAAATTGATCCTTTCCTGTAGTATTGTGTCCCTGCTCAGCATCTCTGCAAGTGCATTCAGGTTCAGAGAAGCAGGCTCCAGCATAACATGTCACCAGGGTCCTACTGCTAAGTGTCCCAATTAGTCTAAACAAGCTGTAGAATGGCAGTGAATATCTCACTGTATGGATGGAAAGTGGAAATGGCCACTTTTCCACCTGGTCTTTATTAGGCTTTTATAGGTCTCTTTTATGAGTGCATTGGTGTTATTTGATGGCAAAATGTGGTCTCTATAGGCTGGGATACAGATGAGTGCTGTCTTTGACTATTCTTTCTCAAATTAGACAAAAGTCTAGTCAAAGGGAACTCTGAGGCATCTATGTAAAGAGCCTTCTGGTTGTGTATTTATTGCATTTTTCTTCAAGGCAAGAGCAGATTTTTTTCTGAGAGAAAAAAAAAAGGAGCTGGTTTTCCTCTTATTCTCCTGACACATTTCCAAACCATTTGGGAGCAAATACTTGAAAAAATTTGACTGTGCATCAAAGATTAAATCAGACCTCATGGGATGGCAGCAAGAGAGTATTTATAAAGATGATAATTCAGAAGGTGCTGCTGAGGGTATTTGGTGGTGCTTAAAGAATAAGTTGAAAGCAGGCTAAGAAGCATCAAGAAAGGCTGCAGTGTCACAGGATTTTGTTAGAATCGGGGAAATGCCTTTTGGGATAAGAAACACTGTCTACAGATTCATGAAGCTAATATTCATGTTATATCTCTTCTTTGTTGAGGATGCTAGAAGGATTAAATGGGAGGCTAACTGCCTAAACAAAGATTAATTTCCCTCTTGAGCTCAGCGGAAGTCCTAAAATTTTAAGACTGAAAATTGAGTGATACTTGATTTTTGTAGAAAACAGTAACACTAGCACAGATAAAAGAATATTTGGTAGAATGTATTGTTGTCCAAAACCGAGTATATATTGGGAGGAGAGGATTCAACAAACATCTTGCATTTTCCTAGCCTCTGCTTATCCCATATATTTGAATGTTGCTCGCACTATTATTCTGCTATTTTTTATATACAGTTGTGAGGGTTTTTTAACCCAAAACAATGAGAAGGCATACTCATAATAAAAAGGAAAAGCTGAAAGCATGCAGGAACTTGTATTTTTTGGGGGGAGTCTTTTGGCATGCCTTGCAAGAATCTTGTTTGTATTTAATTTAAATATTTATGAACAATTAACAAAATTTAAATGGAATTTAATGAGATAGTTTGAGTTAACTGCTAGTTCTGCCAGTAAATAGTAAATTCCTTTTAAGATTACCGCATGAAGTATGATATCAGCTATTAAAAATACCAAGAAAAGAAATCTAGCTCATTAGCTTATATTGCTAAGGCTACAAATGAGTTTCCTAAAATTCATAAGCAAATTCTATATAAAGGTGTATATAGAACTGAGTATCTGGTTTTGTATATTGTCTATGACTTAATATAATGAATGTAATGTATATTAACTTCATTCAAGTTAAACAGTATATGTATATAGTATGATGATTTTTTTTCATCATAGACTATAATTATATATTTTGAACATATAATTACAACTGCACTCATAAATTAGCTCTTGGGCATATAACTACCTCCTTCGTACCCAAATACTTTATTGTACACTTAGTTTATCAGTGTTGCTTGGACAATATATACAATATTTAATGCAATTTAAAGAAAAGCCTCAATGTTTGTTTTTTTGGGTAAAATGCCTACTGTCAGCAAATAAACCACATTTACAGGCATCTTCAATGAATGGTATCTTGCATATCAAACTGAAGAGGCACAAACCCACCTTAATATTTGCCAAAATCTGCAATTGCAAGGGGTACAGTTGGTGAATGTAGTACTGATTGAGAAATGTAATGGCTTTACTGCATGATTTGCTTGGGTGTGTGTCTGGTTTTAAATGTCTGTGGTGGTTCTGGATCTCCTTGGGTTTTGTCTGAGGACCTCATTATTTGTTTTCATGATTTTTCTTCCATTATCCAACCTGGAGACTTCTCAATCTTCATTTTCTTAGGGTACTTTGGTTTTTCTATGCAAGCACATAGTTTTTAAAAAATCTTTTACTTTAGAGTTTTGATAAAGAAATCTACAAATGCAGTCAGTAAAGTATCCTATCTAATAATGTATATGATCTTTGCTAATGGCACATTTTTATTTTATTTTCCTCTGAAATTTGGATTCTCTCTGAAGTGATCTCAGTGTTTATCCTCAGTTCCCTGACTGCAGTTCTCAATCGTTTTTTGCCTTGGAATAATTGACAGAGTGTAACAGAGACTTCCATGTTTTGTTTGTCTGATTGGATCTCAGAAATGGTTGGATGATCCTTATTTATAGGATCAAAAATGGTTTTATCTCAAAATTAGCATTTGCATAGCTAAGTAGACAATTGAAGAATGTTAGAAGCTCTATTTAATGGTATGCCTCTCCTAGAAAATTGATAATAAGCATTTGAGTAGATATTAATTTCTCATTGGCTTAAATCATACTTAGGATCGGATCATATTTTCTACTCTTAGATGTCAAAAAACGTGAGACAACATAAAGTTATCATATGTGTATTGTGCTACCTACAGAACATGTGCTGAGTGATAGAAACATTTGACAGATTTTATTTTACTGCTTTACTTTAGTGTTTTATCACAGAGTGTTTTTTCTTAATGAGAAAGTTGATAGCTAGATTATCCTACACTAATCCCTGATTTAATCTTATGGTTTGTTATTTCAACTTCTTCAATGACTCATTAGTTGTCCTGCCTGCCTGCAGCATCTTGGCTAGGTCTGAAGAGAAGCAGATCAAGAGATACACAGTCATTTATGGATACAGATGTCTCACATACATGCAGTTTTAAACACTAGTTTCTGTCAGGCCTTTTATCATTTACTTGATTTGTAGCAGTGCTATCATTATTTTGTATTCTTTCAACAATAAAGTGCAATTCAGATACTTTATCTGTTTGCCGGTGAATGTCACAGGCTTTCCACTGATTTTACTGCCACTTCTGAGAAATCAGGGAGCTAGACTGTTGACTTAAGTCAAGAGGACTGACCAGTTTACAATCATCATCCCTATTGGAACTGTCAGCTAGCAAAGGGTGTGTTTTGTAATGCAAAGACATGTGGTTATTGTGTAAGAGAAATTAAATTAAATGGGACCTGTTATTAACACAGCTGAAGATGAAAACTCAGTTACTTCAGTCTGAATACCTTGTTCTGTTTAATTCTTTTTTAGTGCCTCCCAACACAAGCCTAGGTCATATATCAGTTAGCAGATTGGTTATAGCTGACTCCATCGCATGTAAAATCAACTTAGTTTGTGAATCAGAGGTAAATGCTATGGAAATAAAATTCAGGGATGGGGAAATTCAGACACAGGATGACACTGTGAGCAACATCACAAAGACTTTCTACCTGTCATGTGTAGAAAAGAAGTAATGATTATGAGGGTGTGTTTGGATGGACTGGTAGCACTTATTATGGGGCAGCATATGTGCTTAAGTAAGTCTAGTTTCTGTGATAAACCAAGTTTTTCCTGTGTTGATACCAATGCGCCCAGGACTGTAGGTTCTAAAAATATATGTCCAGAAAGGGCCAAGTTCCAGTGCCACATTGCTTTTTCAGGCTGACTCCGGTCTCAAGGGAGCACTGCATCATCTCTTACGCTTGGGTCACATACTGAAAGCTTGGGTTTTGTCTCAACTAATAGAGCTAAAAATTTACTTCAAATGCAACACAAGGTTGGATTCCCTTTGGCCTCCAAACCCCGGACATTCAAAGACTTAGGTATTTCTGCCTCTGTCAGGCCAAAGGAAATTCTGCTCCTCCAATCTCAGATGTGCGTCTTCACATCTGCATCATCTCAAATCTGAGACAGACTCCACACCTTTTGCTGTGTCATACTGCACTAGTTTCCTAGGGCTAAGTTTTCATTCTTAAGAAAAGGTCAAATTAGAGCCCATGAAGGTCCTCCTCTTAACTCTTTCTTTCTCATGACTGCTCCCAGGCTTCCTTGCTGGTGGTCTCAGTTCCCTCAGAAAACAAATTCCCAGCACCCGTGGGGCAAGGGCAGTGTCCTTTCCGTAACAGTGAGCAAACAAGTTAATTACTTTTTAGCAGTTTGCTGGTTTTAGGCCAGACTGCTGCAAATAAGTTAGTATTGACCAAAAGCAATTACCTCTTGAGAGGTGTTCAGTGCAGCAGGCTGCCTGTACATCTGAAATCACCCTTGCATTCCCCAAAGAGCATACAACAATTGATAGGACCTAAGAAATGAATCTTTATGATCTCAGTCATCCCACATATGCCTAGCCACACCACATATCAGAGATGCATATGAAGTCAAGCTCTGTTAATGCCCATCTCCTTTAATGCCCAGCACCACATGGGCTAAAGAAAACAATGAAACCCACATGCTAAAGGCACTAATAATCTTTGAGAGAGGACACATAACATTAGATTTTCAATCAGTTTAAAAATATTTATCATCATTAGATTTCCTAGCTCTACATATATTTTTGTTAAATTTTAGTGTTAGATACTTATAAAGCTTGATGAATTCTTGATCTCAGTAATTTCTGTAAAAAAAAATGTAGTTTACTTAATACTGTCTCCATTTAAGACACAGGGCAAGCCCACATGAAACACAGAGCAGGATTTCTCTTTATTAGCCCCATTCCCATCTCCCTCCCAGGGGAGGATAAAAAAGGGAATAAGGAAAAAGAAAAATGCCTCACCCAAGACTGGAAGTTAGACTATAACAAATCTAATCAATAACAGGAGAAAAACAGAAAAAGGAATGTTAAGGGGGAAAGGATATAGAACTATACACTAAACCCCCTCTTGGATGGCAATGAATTGTGTGGTGGACATGGAGTCACGGAATCACAGAATCACAGAATTTCTAAGGCTGGAATAGACCTCCAATATCATCAAGTCCAGCCTATGACCCAACACCATGACATCAGCTAGACCATGTCACTAAGCGCCACATCCAGTCTTCCCTTAAACATCTTCAGGGATGGCGACTCCACCACCTCCCTGGGCAGTCCATTCCAGTGTCTAATCACACTTTCCATTAGGAAGTGCTTCCGAAGATCCAACCTAAACCTCTCCTGGTGCAGCTTCAGGCCGTGCCCTCTCACCCTGTCACTAGTTGCCTGGGAGTAGAGCCTGACCCCCACCCGACTTCCTTTCAGGTAGTTGTAGAGAGTGATGAGGTCCCCCCTGAGTCTCCTCTTCTCCAGGCTGAACAGCCCCAGCTCCCTCAG
>JAAGNO010016994.1:5899-30002 GCA_033439905.1 Ceryle rudis | reverse complement strand
GTCCTGCTGGGAGTGAGGGGCCCAGAACTGACCCCAGGATTTGAGGTGCAGCCTCCCCAGTGCCCAGTCCAGGGGGACAATCCCTGCCCTGGTCCTGCTGGCCACACCAGTGCCGATACAAGCCAGGATGCTGGTGGCCTTCTTGGCCCCCTGGACACATGCTGGCTCATCTTCAGCTGGCTGTCGGCCAACAGCCCAAGTCCTTTTTCACTGGGCAGCTTTCCAGCCAAACAACAGTGGCGCTGCCACCCTGGTCCCTCTCGCGGGTATATCCTTCCAGCTTCAGGAGACAGCACACAAGAAATGAACTACAAGAGACCTAAGAGCTTCTGCATCATGAGCTGAAGGGGTGCAGAGCTCATACCAGGGTTAATACCCAAACACCCCAGCAGGGTCTAGAGAATTGAGATGTGCCCCTGTCCCAGGAATAGGGGAAGGGTCAGCACAGGTAGATTTTGATGAGACGCAGCTCCCGAGGCCAGGAGGACAAGTTGTTTGTGACTGAAGGGATCAGAGGTGTGTCAGCCAGATGCAGATCTTAGCAACTGCAAGGAAGATGGGAACTACCAGAGGTAGGATGGTCAAATACTGGCTAAGCAAGACAAGGGTGGATATACACATAATGTGATGATCTTATTACTGCTATATTTAACATGTGGGGTTTTTTGCTGTAATGCACTGTACTTCCATTAAGAGAAGCTTCATGGGGCCAGCACAGGCAGTCAGTGCTCCCAGGAGTAGTACACAACTGCTGCCATGCACCAAGCTGAACCTGCCATGGCTGTCAGTGCTGATCCAATATCCCTGGCTGGCAAGTGGGACAGCCTTGATCCAGCCTGGACGAAGCAGCATCCCCAGGAGAGGCCAGCAAGGGCTACAGAAGTGGTTTAGCTGTGTCAAGAGCCTTAAAATAAACTTTGGGTTTTTTTAAATAAGAACAATTAAATTACCAAACAAGACTTATTAATGACACAACTAATTTTTTCCCCTCTCCTCTGCAGGAAGAGACTTTGATTTCACCTGTCCTGATGCAGTTTGGGTGGCTGTCAGGATGCAGAACAACACCGGAGGCTGCTCATTCAAGCTGGCTCCGAGCTGCTTCTTTACAAACACTCGAAGGAATGAGCACCCGTTTATTCAGCTGTGCACCAGTCACACAGAAACCCATAAATAACCACATCAAACTGCTTGCAAACATCCAACAGGTTGGAATTCAGTCGCACAAAACTACTCCTTAAACAATACCTCCAGGCGAACACGTTCAGTGAAACACAGCAGCGTCAACACCCAACTTGTGAACAGACAGAGGAATCACAGTCGCGCAGGAACCTCGTTCACAATTGCAAACTTGGCCCGCTCTCCTGGCACACGAACCGACTGTAATTCCACATGTCCTTCAGCTGACATCTGCTACTGGTCTGACGTACAAGGACTTTCTGTCTTGCATCAGGCAGGAACAGTGGTTGAAAACCTTTAAGAAGCAGCTATTTTCAGAGAGCGCTCATCATTCAAGAGAATCTTATCTAAGGGCTTTGTCTTTATATCTTCAGCAGAAGCGTTCTCCCATCTACCTGATAACATGTAGGAACATTTCTTTGTAACCAGATGCCAGAGAGCAAGAGCTGACGTTTCTTAGGGCGAGGGTCAGCAGAAGAAGCTGCCCCCAGGGACATACCTGGCTTTGAGCAGAAGGGCAGGACGGAGACATCCCCGTGCTGTACTCTAACCACGGAGTGGGCTCCCTGCCCTGCTCCAGCGAGGTGAATCGGTGAAAACAGAGATGAAGCGGAAGGACGTACGAGCAGCACCACCACCAAACCAGCTTCTCTCTAAGCCTACTTCAATGGCAACCACGAGCAATGACTAACACTAAGCACAGCCTCACCAGAATCGGGCCAATGCAAAAACCACAACCCAATGTTAGAAGCATTAAACTAAAGGTCGATGCTCCATCAGTTGCTGGCAATACCAGAGTCAAAGGTTTAGTGAGGGCTTTTAGGTATTTTTAACCCACGTTTCATTAAACTGGTCGTTTGGTACTGTGAGGCTGCAGAGAATCAAGTCATCTTGTAAGGACAACTCCAGCTAGAACATCACTTCCTTGAGTCAGCAAAAGCTGCTAACCCCCCTTCTCCACAAGATCTATGCTTGCAACAAGGTACAGGCTTGTTGCATTTCCTTTTCTTCTAGTACAAAGCATCACTTTGTTACCATCATTTGAGGACACCACTTATCTCTTATTTCCCAACTACAGATCTTGAATTTCATCTTCCTCTCTGCTCTAGGATTTACTCCCAATGCCCACACACCAACTTAGTCACATCACTCTAGTTTTGAGTAATCCTGCACTGTAGGATCTGCTGCAGCTGGCCAGACCATTTAGTTCAACACCTTTCCTTTGGAAATAACCACTCTGCTGTGAAGCTTCCAAAAAATTTCAAAACACCCCACGGCAGAAGCCAAGATGTTTGGATAACGACACAAATTAAACACACGTACTGCCTGGAACTGCAGACTGCTGAACCAGCTCTGACAGCCTCTCTTGCTGGGTGGGAGCAGTCCCTGGCAGCACAGCACACGAGCAACAGAGAACAGGAAACAGCAAGTCCAAAGGTACAGAAATGAGGGGGAAAGTACCAAGCAGAAGTTTTTATTATAATGACTAAAAATAAACCCCAAGCCCCTGTACCAGTTACTGACTTCTACCTATGCTCAACTCAAAGGGGCATCTCTGTGGTTGGACATTTATTTAACACTTAGGAGGTATTTAACTCTCAGCAGAAGACTGGACAAGACCTTATGGCCATACAGGAGGTACTTGACCCCCCCCAGGGAACCCCAGCCCAGCTGACCAGGCACGACAACCTGCACTCCTCACCCTGCAGCTCGTGCTGTAGCCATCAGTCAATACTAAGGCCAGACCCGTGGTGTGTTACACACAGTGCTGCAAAAAGGCTTTTTGAGTCATTTAATATCCTCGCTGGAGGTCACATTTTGGACCTGGCACATGCAGGGGGATTCAGAGCACACTCACTCACACCAAGCACCGACACGGCTGCAAACAGCAAGAGCTGGGAACAGCAGAGTTACAAGCTGGCCAGAAAAAAAAAAAGAAAGGAAAAAAAAAAATCTATCTTCCTTCGTGCAGAGAAAAGAGAAAAAAAAAAATAGAAAAGAACCTAACAGAAACGGTTCATCAGATAGTTATATAGTCAGCTAGCAACAAAAACCACAGCCACTTAAAGCTTGTACACACTGAAGTTTCTGGGGCACTCACCTCCTGTTTTTGTTTCAATTAAGACAAAAGCAGGGGTTTTTCAGTTTCTGTTATTGAAAAAAAAAAAAAAAAAAATTAAAAGGCCAACCTAGAGCCCAGAGCCCTGCACTGGGTGGGCATCCTGCAGCACATGGCTCACCTGAGTAGGTACAGCCACCCAGTGACCTTTACTGGTCTCACTGGAGGTCACCCTCGTGTGTGCAACCCAGTGCTTCCCTTCCACAGCTCTCCTCAAAACCCATTCCATTCCATCTTGCACTACTTGTAGCCAGGTCCCTCCCTCCCTGCCAGAGACACTGTACTGGGCTTAGCTGGTTTTCTCCCCTTCATTCCTGATTTTTCCATGATCACATAGATGTTGCTCGACACCCTACAAAGCTTGTCCAGAGTCATCAGGGTTTATTCTTTCTTGGGGGGAGGAGGAGGGAAGGAGCATCCAACTTATTTCTTTGCAGGGAGAAAAAGAGAAACATGACGGAGCAAGGTGCTGGCTTCCCAGCCTGACACCTACAACATCAGGGGAGAAGTTCTCTTGCTTGCAGGTTACAGGTTGGTATTAAATACTCGGTATCTCTGCTGAATACAGCATCACCTTATACAGACTATGCTCCATCTTTACACCCGGGAAAGCCTCAGCCTGCCAGGGCAGAAAATCAGAACTGGCAGAAATACCAGGCAGGAAGAAAGGGCAGGAGAGGTTGGACAAAAAGCTCAAAAGCAGCAGCACAATGAGTCTCAAATGAAAGTAACCACAGCTTGTTGTCCCAGCCCCTCGAGTCTCCCTTCCCCATCTTTTCTCCTCCATGCTGCCTGCTCCTCTCACCCATCTATCACACTCCTGTGACACACCGGGCTTTCAGAAAGCTTGTCCTTCAGGGCTGCAAACCAACCTGCCCTCCCAGCCCAGCTGCCAGGCACCCTGCACATCTGCCAGGCACCCTGCACATCTGCCAGCACTTGTCCCCCAGGCAGCCTCCCAGGCAAGGCTCAGGGCTCAGCCTGTGGGCACTGCGCGCTGTGGGCAGGGATCACATGGGGGGCTCATCCTGTGCTGGAAGGATCCAGGCAGTCCATAAGTCAGTGGGCAGCTCTGCTCATCAAGGAGCCCACAGGCTTTTATGAAGTTTTTTTCTTCTTAGAGTTTGAGGACATCAACAAAGACAACATAGGCAGCAAAATGCTGCATTTTGGGGCCTTTGAAGACCAGCAGCATTGGTGGGGCAGCCCAGGACAGGTACAGTGGCTGCTGGGACATCCAGCACAGTCACACAGGCCAGCACACGCTGCTGTATGCCACACACACATCCTAAGATACCTCACTGCCCACTACATCTTCTGCCCCGCTCCTCTGTCCATTCCCAGACAGACCTGCCAACATCCAGTTCCAACTTCCAGCAAGGCTGGGATTTTACAGAGTTAGCCCAAACTGCACCAAAACCCAGCTGTATTGAAATGCCAGAAATTCTCCAGATTCTGCCTTGACCTTGGTTCATTTTCAAATCAAGATGTGGCCCTTTTTGTACCTCCCACCTGAAAAACAACAAGAGATAGGAACAGACAGAGAACAAAGCCTTCCTTCCTCCTCCTCCTCCTCCCCCCCATCAATATTTTATCACAGCAAACACCTGCCATGCAAACAGCCCTGGGAGAAACAGGAGGTTCGGGGAACTGCCTCAACAGCAACCCAAACACCACAGGAAACAAAACAACCTGTACGGGGAGAAGAGCCGCACGGCAGCACAGCCCACAGAGCAAATGTTGTGTGCTCCAGAGACGAGACAAATTCTGCTTTTGCTTCCGATGGGGGTGTGACCGCTCTGTCCCCACCGATTTCGGTTACAGCTTCTACAAAGAAACACAGAAATGTCTGGGTTGGAAGGGACCTGTAGAGGTCATCTAGTCCAACCCCCCTGTGAGCCATGCAAATGGTGCAAAATCTTTTCCAAGTATGCTCAGTTTTGGGGGTTGAAGTCGTAGTCGAAGGCAGGACAGTCATTCCCTGCACCGAGTCACCAGCTTACAGGTTTGGCACTAGGAAGCTCCCTAGGAAAGCACCAGGACTCACAGCGAGGTGGTGCATGGGGACAAGGGATATCAACGACCAGGAAACAGGGAATCCTTCATGGATGTCTCTGAAGGACTCAGGTTCAGCGTGCAAGAGCTAATCAATCCCCCCAGCCAGGTACAAAGTATTCCTCACTTTCTCTTTTCCTTTCTGGACAAGATGAAAAAAATACTACGACTGCCAATCTTCCCAGAGTCATGAGCTGTGTAGGAAACATCCCAATTCCTGTATCTACGAGACAAGTGCTCCCTGGAAGCAGCTGTGCTGCCATCAGGATGACACCTCTGGGGAAGTGACCATTTGTTTATTACAGAGCATGGAGGGATCAGAGAGATGGGAAGTTATTATTTCTATCCGCGATGTGATTTCAGGCTGTGAGACAATTTGAGACAGCACAAGCCTGAAATAACTCCCTAGGCCAAATTTATAACTCGTAACAGTCAGAACTATCATACCTACTTGTCATTTTATTAGAAATCCACATGACCCCCTGACTTAGACACACACTGGAGCTGTCAGCCCACAAAGCGAGAGCAGGTAGCAGTGTCAGAGAGGCCAGGCCCCTTCTCACAGTATCAGCTTTGTCTCAATGGTGTTTAAGTCATTAAAGGCCACGGTGGGATGGCTCTTCTCCACAGCTGCATGCCCCCGACTGGCTGGTGGAGCAAAGCTGGGTCATTCCCAGCAATGAGACCCCACCACAAAACCCAAAGCACCTTCTGATGGCAATAGGCAGGAGGGGAGGCAGCATCCCCTCTGGAGCGGAAGCCCAGGACACTCCAATGCCTGCACCTCCAGCCAGAGAGGACATTCCCACAACATATCATGAGTGGGATGCTGCACAGCACCACGTTTTGTGGTAACGATCTGCACCATCTCGTTGGCTTTCCCATCACAGCTATCCACCTCGATGGTTCCCTCCCAGCCTATCGCTGTATCTGGTGCACACCGCAAAAAATACCCAGTTGGAAAGAAGTTATGTAGAAGGGCACGACAAGAAACCTGACCATGTTCTGCCGAGATGCTACTGTCATGGTTCAACCCCAGCCAGCAACTAAGCACCACGCAGCCTCTCGCTCACTCCGCAGCCCATAGAGGGAGAGAATCGGGGGGAATAAAGTCAAACTTGTGTGTGGAGATAAAGACAGCTTAGTAAGACAGAAAAGGGAGAAAATAATAATGATGGCAGTAATAATAATAAATAATGAAGCAATTAGAATACACAAACCAAGTGGTGAGCAATTGCTCACCACTCTCTGACCAATATCCACACTGTTTCTCAGCAGCAGCCCCTGGCCAGTCTTCCTCCCAGTTTATATACTGGGCATGATATGCTATGGTATGTAGTATTTCTTTGGCCAGTTTGGGCCAGCTGTCCTGGCTGTGTCCCCTCCCAGCTTCTTGTGCCCCTCCAGCCGTCCCACTGGCAGGGCAGGAGAAGCCGCAAAGTCCTTGACTTAGTATAAGCAGTGCTCAGCAACTCCTAAACCATCGGGGTGTTATCAACATTATTCTCACACTAAATCCAAAACACCGACTGCACCAGCTACTAGGAAGAAAACTAACTCTGTCCCAGTCAAAACCACGACAGCTCCACACTCAGCAGTGCAGATATGAGGCTAAAAGCCCATAGTGTGTTTTGAGCAGAGACCTGCCCTTTTCTGGCAGGTGATGCCTCCCCAGTTACAACTTCGCGTCACAACTGGGGCCGTTTTGGTCGTGGTTCTGCGCAGGCTGCAAGCAAGGACCAACACGTGTGGACACCCACGGCACTGGCTCACATGGAAAGATCTTCTCTGGTCCACCACAGAAATAAGAAAAAGGACCCTCCCAATCGACACTATTTATTTTAGCATCTCTATAAAAAGTAAAACCGAGCATGAAATTGTGAGCACGAGTCGCATTAAGTCCATCTGCAGTATCCACGATGCCCACCCTCCCCTCTCCTGCTTGTAAGGACAGACCCTTCGCCAGTAAGATTGTCGCTCCTCAGGCCATGCTGTGTGGGGACAAGGCTGAATTATACTCTACAGGAAATATTGAGAAATCCAGTCTCTCTGGTAAAGTGATCCTTGCTAAGCATGAAAACCACACACCCATGATTGATGGAGCGGCTCCGCTTTCAAACAGTTAGATGATGCAGACAATCCCAAAAGCCAGAAGCAGAGCCCATACACGAGCACGTACAACTGTCTGCAGAGACAAGGGTTAACAATCTTATCTAGGGTCACCAGAAGAAATTCCAAGTAAAACCCACAGCACGCAGATTTCCTGCTTTCTAACCCAATGCCCTATTTATACCTCTCTTTCTTCACAATGCCAGTGACAGCTTTTTCCTCGCTTACAGGCACGTTTCCTGCTTTTTGAGTTGTGACTTTCATTTGTAGCTCATTTCCATAACCTCAGAAATATAGTTTCAATGGAAGTGTTAAATGTACTGATAAATCCTGCGTGAATCTTAAAGTTATTGGCAGAGAGAATGGCGGCAATGTACCCTGTATTGAGAACTATCTATTTCCAAATCCTTTAATGGAACAGAGCAAGGTTTATCTCTGAACTGATAAGGTAACGCCTTGCTGCTAGTGAGACAAATAACAGAGCCTATTCCCAAAATACAAAGTCCCCAGTACGATGGCAAATAGGCTCATCTGTGCACAGCGACCTTCACAGCCTTCAATCTTTATCGCAGGGTACAGCGACTGACTGCGATCACGCGCGGGCACTGCCCCGGAGCAGCACCCAAACAGCCCCTCGCTGTTAACTTCTCCATCCCTCCATCTGACAGGGCTGCGCTGAGATTAACAAAGAGGTTTTTCCGCACGCCATTTGCACGTTGATCAGGAGCATGGCGTGGTCCTGCTGTAGGCCACTCCTCCGATTTCTCTAGCTGAAAAAGCAAGAGGGAAAGAAAAAACAAGAAAGAAAAGAAAAAAAGTGTCTCACGTAGTTCTTCTCCCTGCCAGAGCATGAGCATCCTCAGAAACACCGGCTGAACAAGTTGCACTAAATAATTAGGACACATGGGGGGACTAAAAGTTAAGAAAGACCAAAGCACAGATTTGCTGCAATGTTTCTACTTTGCTGGAGGTAGAAACAAGACACAAGTTGCCTGTTCCGGAACCAGACGTGGCTGTAACTGAACAAAACAGTCTGGACAGGAGGCAAGTGGGGAAAAAGGAAACCCACAAAAGTCATCATGACTTATGTTAGAATCTGGAGGTCAAATATGGAAAGAGAGCAGAGTGGGATGGGAGCCGCCTTGCCGGGGTGCAGGGGATGATGCCTGGGCGAGGCAGGACTGCAGGGGGGACCCAACCTTAACTATGGATGGAGTTTAAGGAAAGGCGGGTTTAGGTTCAAAGGCAGGTTTAGATTCACCAGCAGGAAAAGCGTCCCTCCAGGAAACTCCATCTGAGCACAGCCCACCTTTCCTGAAGGGGATGCATGGAGGGACAAACCAGGGAACGAGGCTTTTGAAATGGGACTGAGTGCCAGAAGCACCCTTTGGGAGCTGCTCACAGCAGCCCAGGCCAGGCTGATGGATCCAAAAAGACTCTGCCCTAGTCTCCTCCATCTCTCTGATACTGGATGCAACTCATACAGAATGACCCACGGATGGCAAAACCCCGATGACAAAAGCCACAAGCAGGAGGCCCCTGCAAGCACACGAGGTTACCACGTGACGACGCATCCCCACCACACAGCAAATCCGGAGCAAGGGGCAGAACCCTGAAGCAAGTCAGCTGCTTCTCCTCACCCTCTTTGAAAGCTCTTGGAGGTTCCCAACCCATGAACATTCATCAGTCGTGTATCACCAAGACCAAAACGGTGTTACTTCAAAAATTAAGCTGAAAACATCAACACGAACCAGAGGAGCAGGGAACAGGACCAGACAATAAAGCAACTGTCTGACCCCAGCACAGCTGCTTCCAGCTCCGGCTCTCCTACAGAAGCAGGCGCAGCTCTGTGCCCCATATAAAATATTTGTGCATCCTACATAATTCAGAATCCTATTAAATAACTTGACTCCCGTATTTTTCATAGCAGCAAATTCCATGAATTTTGCATCGAATAAAAATTTAGCAATCATAGCAGTTGCTAATTTCTGTGCTGTGCTCAGAGCAGCCTTTCACTTCCCCATAATGATTTTAAAACATTATCCTGCTGTTTCCTTTTTTTCTATGCCTGGCATTGAAGAGCTCTGCAAACTATTTGAATAGAACTGCTCTGGGAAGAAAAAAAAAAAAAAGAAAAATTCTGTAAGGGAGAAAAAATTAAATTCAATCACCACTCTACCCTCTGTGAACTGTGAAAGTCTTGGGAACATGAAAAGGTGCTTTCTAAAGGATGTTAAGCATTCAAAAGATTAGACTGCAACGTGCAATTAAATGTGTTCCACAAACCTTTGTCAGAGTACCCAAAACCTTACTTCGGTGTGAACTTAAAATCCTCCCACTGGGAGCTTGTTCAAGTGGTTTACTTTCAACCTGTACTTTAGATATTCCATACCTTTCACTTTTATAATTCTTCAGCATATGCTAACGCTGGCAGAGTTAATAGTAACTGACTAATTTTAAACCCTATGATTACTGGAGCTGATTTATATAGTAGCTTCACTTCACAATACTGCGAATCATGCACGCGGTAATTGCCAAGTTCAATTTTAGCTCTGTCATACTGAAGCATTAGTTTTTATGCCTCAGCTGTTGCCTCCTCCATGCTATAGAGGTAAGTTGATAATGCAGGAGGTTTTGCTGTTAAATATCATAATATTATGATACCCCGTGTCAGATTCTTGCAAGCTTTGTGAGCTATGCATCGTCTATTAACTAAATACTTTATTAAAAGGAAGGGTTTGAAAAGGTTTCTATTCTAATTTAGCTCAGAACACTGAATACTGGAAGGGAAAAAAATAAAATAAAATTTTATTCACCACCAAAAGTGACTCGGTGGAGAGCAGCATTCACTGTCATTGAGAGTCTGTGGCAGGAGCTGCAAAGGGATCAAACTAAAGCCTGTAAACAGATACCCTCCAGGCGAGGCCACTCACCCTGGCCTCTGGCCCCAGCCTCCAGACACCCAGAGGAGCAGTGCCAGGAATTGTTTTACCCCCGACATCAGGAGCTTCTGGGCTGAAGGGCCCCGGCCATGTTCAACAGCAAGTAGCACCTTGATGGAAGCACAGACATCTCGGGGCAACCTTGCCTCCTGTCCTGGCAGATGCAGCTGGCAGGGCTTATGGAGCAAAGGTGGGACATGCCAAGGGGAACTGGGAGAGGAGAGGGGAGAAACCAGACACCCCTCGCTACCAGGAGACGGGGCTCTGCATCCTAAGGGTGAGCTGCCCAACTGCTGCTGCTGCCCCTCCTCTGAATCACCAATCACCTCTTCATAGCACTTGGATTCACTCATCTCCTGGGCTTCGTGTTTTGATTTTTTAAATTGTTTTTAAATGAAATCTGCTCCTATCAGATTTAACAAATGTGGGCCAACTCAAACTGCCGCCTTTTCCCATTCACACGTGCCATTGATGCTTAACATCAGTGAAGACAGTAATGTCAGCTGAAGTCCTCAAGTATCAGAGAAGGCTTTATGCTGTCACTGGATGCCCAAGACACAGTCCCAGGGGATGGAGACTGGGTACCCGCTCTGTGCCAGGAGGAATCCCCCATCAGGTGCAGATGGGGCAGAGGAGGGGGACTCTGCAGTGGTCCAGAGCTGACCTTTGCAATCCTTTGTATGAAAACAGCACGATGCTGTAAGAAAAACCTGTCTTCTCACCTACGTGCTAATGCGTGTTGGACAGTCTGTACTCATTCCAGGTCAGGTTGAACAGTGCTCTGAGCAATCTCATCTAGTTAAAGGTCCCTGCTCATTGCAGGGGGATTAGACTAGATGACCTTTAAAAGTCCCTTCCAACCCAAAATATTCTGATTCTACGGTTTTAATCCCTTCCTCTCCTCCACAGCTCCCTCACCCCCGGGCAGATGCAGAGTCCCCAAGCCAACACCTACATGCTGGGTCTCTGTTGGGGACCAGGGGACCCTCCTCTGATGCCATTGCTCAGTAGGCACTTGGCCATTGACCGGGTTGGGGAAATTGCCTCTATCAGCATCATCCTTCCCACAGAACCCCCAGCTTTTACGGACACTGGACAGACACGCAGCTCATGATATTCACCAACAACATGGATCAAGCTCCAGCTCTGCAAGTTGTTCTTAGGAACTCAACAAAACCCCCATGGACAGTGGTTATCAGTTCAACGGTCACTCTTCCTATTGACCCTTCCACCACTGCAGCAAGGCAATGAGCACAAAAGCAGATGAGCTCCTCTTTTACCATTCCTCCCCTCCCCGAGTTTTCCAAAAGGAAAAGAAACAAGACAACATGCTAAAGAGGGAAAGCTTGGAGAGCTGCAGCTACGCTCCAGCGTGGCTCAGAGCAGCACCCGGGGCTCCCGTACCACAGGCGACCATGTGCTCCCTGCAGCGTTTCGGACGAGAGGGACGTTTTGCACAGAGAGAAAGAGGAAGGAAGAATGTGAGAATTTTGCCAAGCGTGTGGTCACTGGGAGGAAGGAATAGGATTGATTAATTTTTCAGCTTTGATGATTTTGGTAAAACCATAAGCCATGTGCCTCACGCTTCAGGAGACTACCTCACAAATTAATCGGCCCCGCTGCCCAGGGAATTCAAAGGTGGAATTGATTTGTTGATGTCCAAAGTCTCGTTCTTGCAACCCACCCGTCTTATTTATCTGGCCAGTCTGAATTGTTTTAGAGCCTCTTCTGAAGTCGGTGCTGCTGAAACGCAGCAGCCTGATGCAAACTGCTGGTGGCCGCATCAGATGCTGCATAATAGTTGTAGGATGCTGGTGGCATCTCTGTCTCTGGAGGTCTTCTGCAGCTAAAGACGAGCTTAACCCACACTTTCTCACTTGTATTGCACCTGTACTTACGATCATGCAATGATTTCCCAGAGCTCAAACTCCTCGTCACAGTGAAGGAAGACACCACAGCCCAGCAGCGATCTCACTAAGCGTATGACCTGCAAGAACAACTGTTTCCCCAGCAGCAGGCCAGGGAGGACCAAACTTGTGTCAGACACCAGCCTCTCTCAGCACACAGTGCAGGACAGTGCTCCAGTCTAGGGTACCATGTACTGGACATGCTGGTAACACAGAACTTGGCAGCACTGAGATTCTTCTGAAAAATAACCCTGGAAATAAATTTTCTGGTAACATTAGTATTTCTCTCTCCTTTACATACACTCACAGACACACTCTTCTCCAGCTTTTCTGTTCTTCTTGGAGAATGTCCTTTACCAGCTGCTTGCTCAGTGCCCAGTAAAACCCATTTCAGCTGGGGCGTCAAAACTCTGCTGGACCACACGTAGTTGCAATAACACCCAGGCCCAAGTTTTGCATTCTCCTAAGTTTAAACAAAGCCTCGTACCCAGATAAGGCGCAGAGAAAGCCAGCAGAGCTCATCTGTCCCCTCTGCTCATGCAGAGCTGGGTCTCTCTGCTGTCACCACTACGCACTTGCCTGCAAAGCAGTCAGGGAGCTTTGCATCCAGTGGGCACATCCTCGGCACATGCACAAGGGCTGGAGCTTGCAGAGCACTTTTACCACCCGTAGTTTCATGGCTTCAGCCCAGCTTTGAGCTCTGTTTCACTTTTGGACAGAGAAGGGGAAAACAGCATCCTGGGAGGGGGGGAGGCTGCAGACCAGCAGCTCCAGAGCCCAGACCTGCATGAGCAGCACATCACATGGAACCCTTCATAGAAAACACCTCCTGTCCACAGTGGGGAATCGGTCCCTCCAGCAGGATTTCCAAGGGATCCCCACCTGCGTTTTATAATTTGGAGATAACGAATTAACTGCGACATCAAGCTTAAAATAAAAACACCGGCGCCTTCGCACAAAGAGATCTCGACTTCTCTTTCTAATGCATTGAGCTGCTTTCAAAGTGTCACTTACCACACTGGAAACAAAACCAAACAACAAAAAAAGTGTCCTCATTATTTTGTGTGAAAGGAAAAGAGGCAAGCAGGTGGCCTGGACTGCACGAGTCTCTTACTGCACTGTTATGTGACTAAACTGAACATTTACACAGGTCTGAAAAGCTGTTTGCAATGGGCATGTAGACAGCAGAGCTACCAGATGTTGTTCTCCTAATATTTGCTATATTACATCATTGGATACAGCTTGCAAATCAACCCGTGCCAAGTTTGCAGAGGCCTCAGCTCTCAGTTTCTGTGTGTGTGCATCTGCGGTTCTGGCGAGCAGGCTCTCGGGTGCAGCTCAGACTGGGGTGCAGGGAAGCCTGTCGTGCCCGGGCTGTTCAGGCAGACGTGCCGCTGCTCGTGCACCTTGCATGCCCGAGAGCCACATGTGCAATTACTGACACGCACACGGCATCAGCGGCGAGCACTTGCCCACTGCATCCCATCACATGCTGTCAGACTGGGGTATAGTTAGGAAAAAAAAAAAAAAGAAAAAGAAAAAACCCCCAACAAACTGCAAGTGTAAGTTGGTGTTCAGATGAGAAAATAAAAGACACTGCACCAAAGTCTATTTACTCTGCTGACACATGGGGAGGATACATTTAAAACGCTTGAAACTTTCTTGTCTCCCCAGTTAGCACTGCTGTCCCCAGCTCCGCAGTCCAGTCCCTTCCAGTTTCAGATGTAAGTGCTTAAACCAATTTGCTGGGTTACGAGATGCTGCTTCACTGAGGTGAGCGAAGGGAGGAGGGAAGAGGAGCATGAAGAATTACATCAAGAACCAGCCCTCAGAGACCTGTCTGCGATGTACATCCCACATCAAGCTGTCAGCTCCCAGCATTCAGCCCCGTTGGGATTTATTTGCTCCAGAGGAGGAATTCTGCACTCAACTAATGTAAGCCCAAAGTGCTTTAAAAAAAAAAAAAACCAACAACACAACATATTCCTCTAATAGAGACATTACAACAGCCCTTATTTTCCTGTTTAGACTTAAACTAAGCAAATACAAAGGTAATATTATTTTAAACAAACTGCCATCATCACAAAAAAATGGATACCAAATATTCTGCTCCACTAGATGGTGAATTTAACATTATTTTTCTGCTCTTCTTGAAGGAGTCACGCTCATTGGCCAACACCAGCTTGTGCAGGACCATTATAAAGAAAATGGGAAACACCTCCCTCAAAATCCTCTTGCCTTAATGACAGTTAAGAAAGCTCTGCTTAATAACAGATTTAATTTCAAGCTCCCCTTATTTTCTAGAAAAAGTGTGTATTCCAGTGACCCACTGATATTAAAAAAAAAAAAGTGATTTCTAAATTATTCCCAATCTTGAAAGTATTCCTATATGTCTGTGACTTACCACTGGGTTTCACTGTCCCTGCCCATCCCACCAGCGTCTGTAGTGACCGGGAGGGGTCTGTGTTTGCCAGGACAGCCATAGAAATCAAAAGCCACACCGAGGAAGCAACCGGATGGGCTCCACAGGCATCGAGCCTGATCCTTGTATCCTCCATACACGATACTACTCGTTCAGAGCCTCTCTGACTTCAGTCCTCTTTTTCAGAGCCTGGAACTTCAGGTGATGCTCAGGAGAAGGGCACCTGGCCCACACCAGCATTAACTGCTCTCTCTTTGACGAGACAGACGAGTCATGGAACTGGAGCGAGCAGAGCTCCGTGGCAGCAGCCAACCTTCGCTGGAGTCCCTCAGCAGCGGCAGCCTCACGGGCTCTGAAGTGAGCAGCCCCTGCAGACACACACCGGCTGTCTCTTGCACCTCCAGAGCTCCCACCCGTTTATCGAGCGATGACTGGGAATTTGTACGTTGGGTCCACCATGCCCCGAGGTTCTCCAGGCTTCCAGGACAAGCTTTGCATGAGCACATTTGACCTCTTTAAGGTGATTTTTAAATGTCAGTTTTCCTAAGCAGCATGAGGATACCTGCTTCTTACAGGTTCACCTTCTCTGAAGCATCTCAAAGCTGCCACTGTCACCACTCTGATGGTTATTTCTTCGCAGGGAATCTCAGAGCCGAGGTGGGCACAGGTTTGCAGGGGGTATGAAATCCTGCGATGGCTGAGAGACTCTGCAACCCTCTTTCATGAGCAGTGCCAGGGGAAGGGATCCAAAGACAGCTGCAGGTGCGAGCTGCTCTTCTCCAAAAGCCAAAACCACTAAAGTCACTTTGCACAAAGCTTTTCCTCTCTCTGCCCCATCATCTCCTGTGGATGCAGATCTCCAGCAGCAAATACCCTGCCCTGGTTTATAAAGCTCTTTGGGAGCAGAGGCTCCACAGCGGCATCCCCTGTGGTCCCAGCAGGTCTTTTTGGTCCTCAAGAACTGAATTTGACTATGAGCAACAGAGAGAAGTGAAAACTATTACAATTTCTCCCACCACTAGGCCAGTCGCTCACTGCTGTCGCTGAGCCTTGTGTGGAATATATCCTTGAATTGCTGCAGAGCTGCACTCCCTCCGGCAGCCCCAGCAGGATGCCCAGCACAGGCTACCACATATTGCTGGTGTGAGTCACAGCAGTGGTCCTCAGCCCAAACGGCAACACTGCAGGTCTCAGTGGTGCTCTGGAGACAACCTTTTTGTTCCTGGGGCACCTTATAGGAGCACGCTCCGGAGTCCTGCCATCCCTGCACTTGTGCCATAGGATATATGCAGATACACCAGTAGGTCCAACACCTGCTGGAGCCTCACAAGAACATTCTCTTTAACATCCAGTCCCACCGTAATGCCACCACAGAAGAAAAAACAGCAGCCAGGACACCAGCACAGCTTTGGCTAGATCTGAACTCCAGTGCATAGCTGCACCCATTCCACTTCATCCCTAGTTTGAGAGGTGACATTTTTTTAGCTGAAACTCAAGTGACACATGAACATGGCATTCTGCACACACAGGTTGGTTGTTGCAGAGCATCTCACAGCCGTGTTGCAGTGCAGCAGGAGCTTCAGGCCAGCTTCCAGCCAAGGAGCCAGCCTGAGCACCCTTTAATTCTGTGGCAGCGCAGATTAATTGGCTATTATTAATTAGAAATGGATGTACAGCTATCTTAAGCATCCATCAACCTCAGAAAGGTTAATTCATTAGCCTTTCTGCTCCGGAAACAAGTTCTGCCTTCATTTACACCTCTGCAGATTCACCGGCTCAGAGGAGGTTTCAGAGGTGTAACCCAGGGAAATTTTATCAATGAATTCAAATCTTGAGCTAAATCAGAAGGAGGAATGGATTTATCCTAATCCCCTCCAAACACTCATCAGCATCACCTGCCAGCTCAACAGGATTAAATCTCTTCTTAAACTCTGAAAAACAGTGGAGTATATGGGGAAGAGGGTGGGCACACAGCAGCAGTGGATCTCTCTTTCTCTCCCTCCTTTTTTTTTTTTTTAGTTTCATTTAAAATAATTCTGGCTGTCAAATCCCATTAAGCAGCGTTTGGAAAATCATTTAGATCTTTGCTACTATCACTTTGCAGGTAAACAAGCGGTTACTGCTGAGAGAGCGTGCACACTTCAGAGGAGAGCCCACGCTCTCTGGCACAGGAGAAGAGGTGCCCATCCAGCAGCCTCTGCAGGAGCACAGGATCTCCACAAAGATGCTCCAGGAGCTCAAATCCCACCGGCTGGCTGGCAGCAAGCACGGGGACCTCACTGGCAGGCTTTGCCCGGACTGTGGGCAGCGATGGGGTGGAGATGCAGCAAGCCACTTACTGGTGCTAGCGCGGAACCACACAGGGAGCATCCACTGGTGCTGCTGCAAACTCAACAGCTCAAACACAGACCCCAGTGACAAAAAACAAGCTTTGCTGGGCAGGTACCACGCTCGACAAACAGCTTAAATCCCAACCCTGAGAGACTTGCAGGGTGTTTTCATGCCTCCTACTAGAACTGCCAGCAACAAGGGTGACAGAGGCTGAGATGGCTGCAGATGTTGTGGCCGGTGGCATCCCAGTGGCTGCTGAGCCGAGGGGACCCCTGGGGCACAACGTGCCTGACGACAGCGGAGTCAGCGCAGGGGCGAATCCCACGGAACGCGTTCAGGAGCGCCCGGATTAGAGCGTTAGCGTGTGATTCGAGGTTTACATAACACCACCAACCGATTTTGGCAGAAACAATTGGTATTAGCAAGGAAAAGCGAAGCATCAGGAACAGCCGGCAGAGCAAAGAGACACCTCTCGCAGCAGCCCCCAGGCTAAAAAAGAAAATAAATAGCAAATGCAACAGAAGCAACACATGGACAGCAGGGAGGAAGAGGGGAGACCTCCACAAGGGGAAACGAAACCTGGATCGCAGCCAAGATCAGCAGGGAATTAAACTTTCCTTTCTCACCTCCTTCCCACCCCCGTCGGACTAAGCTTTCTGCTTTATTAAGGCGCTGCAGGCACCGCGCCGGTTAAACCCAGCGAAGGGAAAGCTGCCTCGCACCGGGCTCCAAGCTGTGAGGTCTGAGCAGATCCTGCTGAGCCACCTCGGCCCCAGGGAAGATAATCACAGAGCTCAGTGACACCCAGGCAGGGACCCAAGGCACCGATGGCCTCGGCTGAGCAGCCCAACGGAGTCGGGCAATGTCCCATCGCACGAGCTTCACGCTGCAATTTTTAAGCCAGTTGGGCCTGGATGCTGCTGGGTTAGTGGGATTGAAGGTTTTGTTTATCCCCAAATACAGAAGAAATTCCGAAGAAGGCTGGATCTCCCCCTTGGTTTCTCTCAGTGGCTCCAGCTCTGGCCAAAGGAATGAGGCCACCAGTTTCAGGTGGCCCAACTAGCCCCCATCCTGCTGCACGTGCCACAGCGGCATCAGGAGCAGCCGTGATGTGCACGCCCATGCTCAGAGAGCAGGACAGCAACCACCAGCCCTGTTTCACAACATCTGAGGACACCTGGCCCCTGGGCACTCTGGCCTCGTGACCTAGTGATGGGAAGAGACACAGCAGCTCTTCAGAAACCTCTGGGTCCTGCAGCCTTCCTGCTATAACTGCGCTAAGCAGGGAGCCAGCCTGATCTCAAGACCTGGGGGTTTTTTTGCCAAGTAGAGGATCCCTTCCAAGCTGGCACCATCCCCACGCTTGTGGCACAATGACAGCAACACAAGCTAAAGCCCCAGATCCATCAGCACACTCCTCCTGCCTCTGAAATACCCAAGATTTACAACTCTGAAGGCAGATGAGAAGCCCCAGTTGAGCTTCAGACCATCCTAAGACAATTCCACAGACAAGAGGATGTTGAAATCCACATTTTTCAGACAATTAACTTAGAGCAGTGCTTTTCTGCAAATGGGATCTGCATCTGTGGTTTCACGTGCAGCTCGCGGAGGACAGCTCTGGATGAAGCACTTAAAATGAATCAAACTTGGTACAAACCAGAAATAAGTTCCCCTTATAACCTTGGATTTGCCCATTATACAAGCATCCTATTTTGATAATGACTATCACATCTTTACATTTAGATCCTGCCTATATTCCCTGAAATACTCTGGAGAAGAGAAATGTTTGGGGAGACCTTCTGGTGGCCTTTCAGTACTTCAAGGGGACTGACAGAAAGCTGGGGACAGACTTTTGAGCAGGGTTGGTTGCGACAGGACAAGAGGTGATGGCTTTAAACTGAAAGAGGGAGATTCAGACTGGAGAGAAGGGAGAAATTTTTGACACCAAGGGTGGTGAGAGCCTGGCCCAGGCTGCCCAGAGAGGTGGTGGCTGCCCCATCCCTGGCACCATCCCAGATGAGGTTGGCTGGGGCTCTGAGCACCCTGCTCTAGTTGCAGATGTCCCTGCTCCCCGCAGGGGGTTGGACCAGATGAGCTTTTGAAGGTCCCTTCCCACCCAAACCAGTCTGTGATTCTCTGATGTCTCAATCTGATTTCACCCAAGGATAATCTATGAGAATCTTGACTGTACAGAAAGCCCAGCATTCTATGATTTTATGAAGTTCAGCACTCAGTCTCTGCTCTGGGAGCTCAGAGAGCCCCCAACAGGGTTTTACTTGAAATGGGGCAAGTTCTTCTCCATCACACAGGTTTAGTGTGCAGCACCTCACATTCAGGAACGTAGCCCTTAGATACTATCAACATCAAAATGAAAATAGGCTGTCAGTCCAGCTGGACACAGCAGGAATATCACAAAGGGACTCGGTGTGACTCCAGCAAAGCCCACAGCAGGAGAGTGGCACGTGTGGAGTGGCATCCCACTACCACACGAGGCTCTGGGAGGTGCAAAAGTGAGCGAAGCAGGTGATAATTTTGTACCAGGCTGCCCTTCTTTCCAGGTTTTCACTAATCGCCTCTCAATCTTGCACATTGCGACCTTTCTGGCCAAAGCAGGAGGGGAAAGAAACGCTGTATTCTAACAGAAACAGTAAAACATGCAGGGAAAGGGCTCAGGAGCCAGCTCTGGAGTCCGCAGGCTGGAGCCTGGCTCCTGCAGGATGTGTTTCTAAATCTCAGTCAATACCGCACGTTTTCCAAGGAGTGAGGAGTTTCACATTTTATTAATTCTAACTAAAGCCCTTTTTATTACAAACGTTCTATTTAGCATTTGATTGCAGCCGTCACCACTGAGGCTCCCACAGTATCAGAGCAGAAAAATCCATGTTGGTGCAGGCTCTATATCAATATTTTTCCTCTCCTGCCATCTCAATCCCAGAAGGTGCTATTGGAATTATTTTAAATACACATCCAGAGGTTCCTTCCACCCTGAGCTATTCTATGATTTTTAAACATCTATTTGTTTCATTTACACTCTCACACAAACTTGGTACCCTGCTCCCACAGACAACTGAAGTTACATGTTGTTATTCCCACGGGGGTTTGGCCTCCCCAAAAAAGGAACTCACTACACATCAACCACCTCACTTAAAGGACTGCAAATTTATGAAGCTAAAGAGACCATTTCGTTAATATATTTCCCCTTTTCAAAGCCCAACTCTTCAGTGGAAAAACTGATATTACATAGTTTTCATATAACCTATGCTCTGGTCTGATGTAAATCAAATAGTCAAATACTCCACACGTACCGTTTGGCACAGCCACGACAGCACGGTCTGGTTTGCAAGCAGACAGCCACTCCCAATTAATTTGCCACCTCAACGTAGAAATGTGGGTTGTCAATTAATTAAAAAGCACATGCCACTAGTCTCCAGTTCTCTTTCTGGCCTGCAGGCTTTCTTTCCTCCTCAGCAGACTCTCTATTTTAAGGGGAAGGGAAAAAAAAAACCTACCAAACCCAAACACAAAACAAAACCAAAGCAAACTACCACCTAATATTGAAAACATGATTCTGGTTTTCTTGGCATCTAATAAATGTTGTTCTCAGCTTTAACAGATTTATCAGGTTTCAAAACACTGTGTCGCCAACATCTGTCTGGGGTAGGGGAGACCAGACCATAATCCCAGTGCAGGTTCCTAAATATACGTGGAGCGAAGCCTGCGTGACCTCACTGTCTGGCTGCGGGGTTAGATCCACGGCACTTGCTGGAAGATTTTTCTTCAAGGGCTGTTTGATCTTCAATCAACAATGCTTATCAGTGGTCAAGTCCGCCAGCCATTCCCTAAAGTTTGGTATTTTTAACAGAACATTCTTCTTCTCCTTTGAACGCTGCTTAGAGACAAGATAACGCATCAGGGGAAAAGTTGCCTCCCTGGGTTTAACCTGTTGGGGGAACACATACTTCCAAGTGCTACAAGCCCCAGCTTCTGTGGTTTATGTACCACCCCCTGCCAAAGTATTTCTGCTTTTTCTTCATACGACATCCAAATGCTTTTTTGCACCCGTTGCATAAGCCGCAACAAACCAAGACAATTCAATTAAATGCTTCCATACAAAACTTCCTCTAAAGTTTTCGTAAATTTAATCTCCACACTGACAAAGTTTCTTTCCTTTTTGCTAAGGACTCCAGGGCACACTGCCCTTCTTCTGACACTAACGACTAGAAATCTAATTCCCTAAAAACACATCATTCTTCCATGGCAGGCACGCTGTGCAGAGACAGCTCACTGTATAAAAACCCACTGATCAAAGGAGCACCCATGAAAAATGATAAACATGGGATGGATCTAAACTATTATTTTTTGACAGAGGAAAAAAAAAAAAATATTACCTTTATTTTAGGCTTCAGTAACTGTAAGTGATGACATGAAAAGTCTTTTAATTCAGATCTAGGAAGCAGCATCAGCCAGGGAGACCTGAAGCCCACAGACACCTCAGCGAGTGCAGCAGTGCTGGACTTGGGTAAGGCAACCTTTGGCAGCCCACATCATCCTCCCCCCAGCTGCAGGGTCCTGAAGATCTCTGGGGCCCTGGCAGCATCTTCCCCATGGTGTAAAAGGAAAGACGATGGTAGAGGTAGAACAAAACGGCTCCTCACTGAGGCCAACCCTGGGGGGAGAAAGAAGCTCAGCCTGCATGGAATAGGACTGAGGTCCACCCCTGCCTCACGTGGCAATAAGCTGCTGCAAGACCAGCACCATGGAAGGCCAAGCTCTCTGTTACCACCACCTGCCCAATCTCCTCCCCTACACGGGGTGATCCTTCACGTGAAAATTGTTGCATTTGAGGGTTTTCAAATGACTTAACAACTCCTTGCAAGCAGTACAGCTCTACTGCCTTCCCAGGGAGAGGGAGGAGATGCTCATGGAATAAACCACTGGCTAAATCCGTCTGGAAAGGTGAAACTCTTTCAAAGGTATAAACATGGAGATGCACATTTCTGGAAAAGAGAAGCCTTTCAGGGTGCCCTCGGCTCTGCTTGCACCTCTCCAGGGAGCCAGGTCTCCTACAATGGATGCTCTGAGCTCAGGATGACTCAAATTATTTTTATAACTAACTCCCAAATGCCTGGGGTACCCCCAAAACAACCCACTGCTCCTGGGGATGGAGACTTGGGCCAGATCATGCAGAGGATAAATGGCAGAGCCACAACACAGCCCTTATCTCCCAACCCTGACCGCAGGCAAGCACAGGCTCCACCCTGCAAGCAGGAGATGAAGAGGAAGATGAAGGCAGCAGTTTTCTCTAAAGCTGAGAGGCGGAGCGCAGTGCACAGGCAGACAGTCGGGAGAAAGGGGATGGAGCCTCCCTGATGAGTCCAGGCAGGAATGGAAACTCTGAGTCATCAGTAGGTTTTGTGAGAAGAAAAACCTGCTCACGCCATTGAGCTACTACGATAAAAAAAGAGCCCCTCAGCAGCACCGAGGTGGAACAGGATCCACAAGGCACAAGGCAAAATACAACCTGGGTGACAGAGAGGACAGTGGTGTGTCACCAGAGGCAAGGGTGGCACGTGCCAGCACGCCCAGTGCTTGCTCCTCCTCCTCCCTCTCCCTGATCAAGGCAATTGCCAGGACTGCTCAGTTTGGAGCAGGGGCTGCCCCAGCTCTTCTTTGCTGGGCTGGTGGCTTCAGCTGTGTGGAAGTGAAGATGTACACCAGGAGTGGGGAAGGAGAGCATTGGGGCAGAGCCCCACCAAGTTTTACCTCCCACGTTGCCTGGGAATAGGTCCCCTTATGGCCTTCACTTTTTTGTAGCTTCTGCTAAGTTACAAGATCCCTAACCAGAAAACACCACATTAAAATAAAAATAAATAAATAAAACCCACCATGAGAGCAAGGAGCCGGGTACTTACACCAACAGAAAAATATGAAATATCTACAGTTCTAACACTCGCACAGTCCAGCCTCCTGTGTCCATGATTAGGGGTCAAGAAACTGCCTCAGAGTCTCCCGATTTCTGCAGATAAGGTTCCTCAGAAGCCACGCACAGCAACCAGCATGAACCGATGCTCAAGCCATCTTTCCATAACAACAATTACTGGTCCAGGGTCCTCATTTAACACTTACCCACCAGCGAACATTCACCACGGAGCTGCACTGAAATCGCGCGGTCGTCGGGAAGAGATTGTATTCTATCTGCAGAGGTCAACCAATCTACACAAAAGATTACGGCGGAGGGGAGATATTCTGTGGCATAACGCAAAGATTTCGCCTGCAGGCGACGCAGCAGCCAATGCCATTTTTCAGCGAAGAAATAGCATCCATCAGAACAAAACCTCCAGAGGGAAACAATGGAAAGAGAAGGGGGGTGGGGGGGGGTGGGGGGGAGGGATGCGGATGATTAAAATATTTAAATCTAGTCATATAAGTGCAAAACAAGGCAATTTAAGACTGGTTTCAATCACTTTTTTTGTTGTTGTTTTTTGATTAGCGCTTGTCTCAGTAAGTTCTGTTGTGAGATTCCTCCCCCCGCAGCTGTACTGTGCATCCCCAGCTATAAGCTTTAATTATATGAAAACGTGTGTGTAAAATCACGAAGGTGGAACATTAGAGCTCAAACCTCCAATTAGGAGTTAATGCCATCAAAGCTGGAATCACTCTAACACTTTACCCCGACTTCAGAAATGCAGAATAAAAATCTAAAGAAGAGACGGCGAAGGTGGCACACAACAGCTTCACACAGAAGCCTTTGCACTCACTAGATGGAAAATTGTCAAGGAAAACACATTAGCAGCACAATAACTTATTTTTAATGTAGAGCTGTTAGGAAAACACAATTATATGCTTCATTTATACTGCAAGATATAACCTAGCTTATGGTAAAAGCATTTAGAGCTCATTTTGTATAAAAACAGACGAGCACAAAGGTAAGAGGGAAAAATTTTGCACCTAGACGGGACAACACTCCCCCCCCTGCCCTCCCCCCCCCCCCCCCCCCCCCCCCCACGCCCCCCCCCCCACGCGCCGCCCCCCTCGCGCCCGT
>JAAGNO010016993.1:0-25101 GCA_033439905.1 Ceryle rudis | reverse complement strand
TGTGCAAGATTTGCTTGAACAAAACAATCTTTCATAAATATTCAGGTAGGACACACAGACAGACACGGACACACACAGACAGAGGAAACCAGGCTAATTACCCCTAAAGTATGTTTCACTTTTTTTTTTAATATTAATATCAAAAATTTGTATGAAACACCTGTGAAGGAAGGATGGATGAAAACCTTGATTTCAGATAAATTGACAACAGAAAAAAGAGTTTGGTAGCTATTGCTCAGGAAGCACCTATCTCTTAACTTTGTGTGGTGGGTTCAATGACAAAGGATGTTCAATTGTAGTACTTCAGGTTTTCCAAGACCATTGAGCTCCACCTGCTATGCAGCTGATGATGTGTGACTGAGTATAGTTCTGCCACAATGACTTAAAGGTTTACCCTGGCTTTCTGCCCTTATCATTGTACAAATAGAAGTGAAATCTGTGTCCACAGAATATCTGTTATGTCAATGAAGGAAAAGTTTTACTATTGAATATAGCACTTCCTCCTACCACCATCTGTCTTTCTGAGGCTAAAGAAAGATCTTGAGCTATTGCTCAATACCATCACTATTCTTGTCAGGTCTGCATTCAGCCTTGATTAAAGCCGATTGTTCTCAAGGCATGGATCTTTTGCCATTTTCTCAGTTATTCTGAAACATTGCACAGGACAGCTTAGCAGGGAATGAATAGCCTGCCTTTGAAACACAGTTTTTGGTGATGTTCCTGAATCGGTATGGTATTTCATTAAAGTTGACAAAGATCTATTGGATCATCAGGTCAACCTTTTTGAATCAGCAGTATATTTTCCTGAAATAAAGGATCTATTTTATTTTAAAACTTTAGCTTCAGTTTAATGGTACTACTTCAAAAGCAGAATCATTAGGAAGCCTTGTCTACGAGTGACAATTAGCACGATTCCATTCATATTCCCAGTGGAAGAAATCCATCTAGTTAAAAGAGCATCAGATCTTTTCCTGTTCTAGTTAATGAGCTGAGGGGTCCAGTCAAACAGCAATCAATTATCTATAATTTAAAGTTCATCTGCACAGAAAGATGAATTGTAACTTCAAATAAGTTGACATGCTTGTCAACTTGTCAATGTAACCTACAGCATGGTCCATACTCACAGGGAAATACAAAAGCACTTCATGCTGTTTTTCTCCCAGCAGGGACACATCCTATGATCAAAGACTTTGCTCTGAGTTTGAGCACTCCCTAGACAGAAAGATTATGACTTCATCTGATAGACAGGCATGGCTTTCTGCTTTGTGGTATCTTCTGGATTTCACAGTGTAGCACAAGATTTCAAAATGTGTTTAATAGTACAAAAGATAATTACATAAGGGTTTCATTGCTTTTTTTCTTTCTGATGGTGTTCTCTTTCCTTCTTGCTATATATTTCCCTAATATTTCCAAAGAGTTTATCCTTCTGGGGATTTAGACAGCCATTTCATAACATCAATAGTAACAACAAAGTCCCAGTGAAGGTAGTGATTCCCTTGAAATTTTCTTCCCTGTGGATTACATTCTGTTTAGGATATTAGTAGGTCTATTTATTTCCAAGTTTAAAGTTAATTTCAGTTGTAGAGTGGATGGCACTGCTGACTGTGTTTTGATGCAGTACAAAAATTAGTTGAAAGACCTTTTTTTTTGAACCTCCAAAACCAGTCAAATCCTGGATTCCTTTAATTTCTTCTGGGATTCTGAATGCTTCAAATAAAATGTTTTATCTCTAGCTATGCCACTTACCCAAATATTTGCAAATTTTGATTGCAAAAATTTCTTGATCCAACATGTACCACCCCAGTTAAAATAACAAATTCATTAGATGTATTCCCCCATTTACAATGCCCATTAGTTAAACAGTCTAAAAGTTTGTCCTGTTATTAGGTGTGAGAGTTATCATAGGAAGCAAAGTATTTGGGAGCCATTTCTACTCTTCAGTGCTAGTAATTGCATGCTTGATTTATACAGCAGATACAGTCATGGCACTTATGATCTTTACTGAAGAGACTGGAGCTCTGTGTGTTTGCTAAGTTGTGAGAATCAGCCATTTTTCTGAAGTGGTTATTAAAGAAATGGCAGTAGATTCTTAATCAGCAGAAAGTGAGAAAAAGACAAAGAGAAAACCAAGGGTGACAACTGATTATGTTAATACTGACGGTGTAAATGAGTTGATGAGGTAAAAGGGTTCAGATAATGTTATCATAACTCTGGAAATTGCATCAGCTTTTGTTTCAACACTGTGTACACAAACTGTGACCTGTAGTACCTTAAAGAGAGGTTCATCTATTAATGACTTTTTTTTTATTTATACAATATACATCTTGCATTTTCTGTCTTATGCTCTCTGAATTTTCCTATTCATGGTTTAAAAAAAGCACATGTCCTTAAGCTTAAACAAATAAATATGATTTAGAAAGAAAAAAATATCCTTGAGAAAATTAGTGAAGCTGACTGACTTATTAAAGCTATTTTTTTTTTAGTATACAATTTCCATGATGATATCTAATCATCTCTTTAATGACCTTAGAGTTTTTGCCTCAACAATTTTGCCTGGGAGGCTTCCTCTACACTTTAATAATTTTCTGTATGAAAAAAAATTTCTTGACATCTGTTTAAACATTATTTGTCTTTATATTCCCTTTAACCTCTTTGTTCTACTGGTAGTTATAATAGCTAAAGAAAAACAAAACAAGTAATATCAGTATAGAGTTCCTGATTTTTACAGAGAGCGTTAATAAAATTCCATTTATCTGTATTGTGCAGTTTAAGAATAAGCAAAGATTTACAGTACCATCTTTTGGGTCTATACTATATGCTTTGGGTTAATCTTATCCTTCTCATTTTTCCAGTGTTAGTTATACATGACATTTTCATTTAAATTATCAAGGAAAAAAATAGAAAAGCAAAGTAACAATAAAAACAAAGATAAAATCTAAGAAAAAACCCTAGTCCTCATATTTTTCTTTACAATCCAGATACTCTGTGAGGTTGTCCATTTTGCTATATCCTGAAGAGTGTGTAGTCTTTCTGCAGTTCACTTGCATTTAATTTCTATTTAAACATGGGGTTTTTAGGGGACTGTATGTTACTACTGTCAATAATTTTTAATTTCATTTGTCAAAACTCAATCCTTTCTTAATAGGCCAAAACTGATTAATTGGGAATATACTGACTTGTATAACTTGTGTGCTTTGGTGGGATGACCAGAAGTGGCTTAAACTGTCATTCTTAGAAAAACAGTGTGATCTTTGAGGTGGAGATATATAAGAAAGAGATTTTCATCAATATATACTGATAATATACCTTCTTTCTCCTTCCTTTTACCATGCTTCTCTGTGAGGCAGTTTGAAACCAGTAGTGCTGCACTGTGTCACCTCTGATCTTCATGAGGACAGAATCTCATGCTATTTAACCATGTAAGTCTCAGAAAAGTTTTCTCAGAAGATGTTTGTGAGATACGAAGAATCTCCCTATGCAGATCTAACTTCCCACTATATTTTCAATTCAAAAAGTCATTCTGCCTTCCATAAAGAGCTTTTGTTTGCTGTTTTAGGTGCAAGGTGGATGTTGAATTTCACCTGTGAGACACCAGTATTTCAGAATCAAGTCACTGCACTGTATAGTCAGGAAAGCACTTTAGGATCTTCTTGGCTTAAAAACATCATATAACAATCATGCACTCTATTACTACTCTATTTATTGATCCATTTGCTGCTATTTTATAGTATCAATTGATCTTTCCTGTAGCAAGCAAATGGAAGTATTGATTTTGTCTTCAGAATGGGTAAAGAAGGACAACTGGTTAAGTCCAAGCTTTCCCACATTGTGTCACTTATGGGAGGAAGACTAAGGACCTTTTGGGTCAAAATATCAATTAAGGCTTCAGGTTCGTGAAACAAGAGCAAGAGAACTGCCCATACAGAAAAGACTGCTAATGCATTCAGTCTGCTTACCCGTCACCGTATGTTATGACACTACTGTCATCATGCAAATGCAAAATAAGCATCTATCAGTAATATTGACCCTGAGTCTCCATTTACATCTAACCTTTCTATTCCCATAGTTTTGTAGGGGCTGGGATTTTCAGGTCATTGTTTTCAGATTTATTTAAAATTTTAGGAAGGTTCAAATAATTTCTACAAAATAATCAAAACTGAGTTAAATTCATAGAATCATAGAAGCATTTGGTTGGAAGAGACCTTTAAGATCAAGTCCAACCACTAACTCAGCACTGTCAAGCCACCACTAAAAAATGTCCCTCAGCAGCACATCTATACGTCTTTTAAATACTTCCAGGGATGGTGATTCAAACACTTCCCTGGGCAGCCTCTTCCAATGCTTTACAACCCTTTTGGCAAATATATTTTTTCCTAATACCCAATCTAAACCTCCCTGGGTACATCTTGAGGTCATTTCCTCTCATCCTATCACTTGTTACTTGGGAGAAGAGACCACTTCACGACAACCTCCTTTCAGGCTGTTGTAGAGAGTAAGTTCTTCCCTGAGCTTCCTTTTCTCCAGGCTGAACGATACTAGTTGCTTCAGCTGCTCGTCAGAAGAATTTTTCTCTAGACCCTTCACCAACACCATTGCCCTTCTTTGGACCTCCAGAACCCCAGTGTCTTTCTTGCAGTGAGGGGCCCAAAACTGAACACAGAATTCGACGTCTAGCCTCACCAGTTCCAAGTACGGGGTAATGATCACTTCTCTAACCCTTCTGGCAACACTATTTTTGATATAAGCCAGGAGGCTATTGGCCTTCTTGGCCACCTGAGCACACTGATGGCTCATCTTCAGATGGCTCTTGACCAACACCCCCCAGGCCCTTTTCTGCCAGACAACTTTTCAGCCACTCTTCCCCAAGCCTGTATCATTGCAGAGGGTTGTTGTAAGCCAAGTGCAGGACCCAGCACTTGGCCTTGTTGAAACTCATACCATTGGCTTCAGCCCATCAATCCAGCCTTTACAGATCTCTCTGCAAAGCCTCCTTACCTTCAAAGAGGTCAACATACACACTTAACATGCTGTCATCTGTAAATTTACTGAGGGTGCCCTTGATCCCCTCATCTAGTTCATTGATAAAGAGTTTAAACAGAACTGGCCCAATATTGAGACCTGGGGAACACCACTTGTGGCTGATTGCCAATTGTATTTAAATCCATTCACCTCAACTCTTTGGGCCTGGCCAAAAACTCTTTGGGCCTGACCAATTTTTTATCTAGCAAAACATAAGCACATGCAAGCCATGAGCATCCAGTTTCTCCAGAAGAATGCTGTTGGAAAGAGTGTCAAAAGTTTTACTGAAGTCCAGGCAGACAACATACCCAGCCTTTCCCTCATCCACTAACTGGGTCACCTTGTCATAGAAGGAGGTCAGTTTAGTCAAGCAGCACCTGCCTTTCATAAACCCATGCTGACTGGGCCTGATCATCTGGTTGTCCTGTATGTACCATATTATGGCACTCAGGATGATCTGCTCCATAACATTCCCTGGCAGCAAGATGGGATTGACAAGCCTGTAGTTCTCCAGATCCTCCTTCCAGGCATTCCTGTAGATGGTTAACCTCCAGTCATCTGGGATCTCCTCAGCTAGCCAGGACTGCTGATAAATGATGGAAAGTGGCTTGGAGAGCAATTCTGCCAGCTCTCTCAGTACTCTTGTGTCAATCCCATGCAGCCTACAAGACCTGTGTGTGTCTAAGGTGTCTAGTAGGACCCTGACCATTTTCTCATTTGTTCCATCACCTTTCCAGGGACGGTAGTAAGACTAACAAGTCTGCAGTTTCCTGGGTCATCCTTTTCTCCCTTTTTAAAAGCTAAAGTTCCAGAACCTGAGTTCCAGACGAAGGTCTCTGTTCAGCCAGGCTGGTCTTCTTCCTCGCCAGTTTGTCTTATGGCATACTGGGATGACCTTCTCCTACGACTTTAAGATTTATCTCTTGAAGAATGTCCAGCCTTCCCAGACTTCATTGCCTTTCAGGACTGTCTCCCAAATCCACTTCTGGGTACATGAGGGACTACAGGTAAGCTAAGAAAATGGCTAGAGCAGGCATGAGGCAGAGCTGTTGGATCTAGTGTTAAATAAATAAGGTTTTTTAATGTAAGGAAACACTGTTTATTAATTGGTTTAGACATAATTCCCTTGCTCAACATAGTTTACATGCAGAGTAAATCACCAGTACCAGCAGAAATACTAACAGTTATAAAGAGATTTTAGGAAAAAAGATAGGAAAACTATTGGAGAAAATATAATTTTTTTTTGAGAGGATGTGCTAAAAAGAGCTTGGAAAACAAGCCACCTGATTTGGAACATTTGTTGCAATCCTTAGTTGGGACTTTACTCTAGAAAGGCCAGGTAATAATAACTAATTACTGAGACCACTCCTTCTCATCTGTAATTTTTGAGCTGAAACTATTTCTTGATTTCAAGAATGAAAATATTCGGATTTTCTATGATAGTTACTTCATAGCCTTATTTTTATACACACCAAAATGAGATTTTCAAATGATAGTTGTACGTATACTAATATCAGCTGATCAAAACACAAGCCTGCAACCATAGTGTTTCCAGAGAAATTGCATTCTTGGTTAGGGAAGGAAAGGCTTTGCAAAAATGCTATCAATTTTAAAGAAGCATGGGCAATAGAGTTCTTTTGTTAGAATTCTTAAGATATGTAAAGTATCAAAGACCTAATTTCAACATTTAGGTAACATCAAGAATCTGTTGTGCTGTTACCACACAGATTCTTAACTAGCCCTTTGCTATCAAGTCATTCCAAATAACTTCTTTATTTGAGTTATGAAAATAAACCAGTACTTCAGCTTGTTGATACCCAGCAGTGACAGGATGTCAGAGAATGAATGTTTTGCAAATCCTCCTTTATTGAAGACATTTAAATCTATCCTGTATCTAGAGACTCAGGGATACAAGAAAGTAATCCTGCTAGTTTATTTAAATAGCAGCTGAAGACCATTCAGCTGGAGGCATGTGAATAGGCATCCAGGATAACCTAAAGAGGCTTTTCTGTATGATCCTGATTTTCCTTCTTCATTAACCAAGACCTCGAGGCTGATATTTTGTAATTGTTATCCTTCCTTGTGCTGGGACTACTATATTTTGTACAATAACAGACCAACAGAAACAAAGCTCAACCTTTTTCTTTTAGTCATTTTAACTTGGAACAGCTTACAATATTTCTTTATATTGATTTTCAAGCTCATGCTTAAAATACAAGTTTAAATGAATTCAAATTGGAAGACTAAAAAGGATGTGGGTCTGAAAGCTTCCTGCTCCTCAGTATTCCTTAGGCCACACTGAAGACAGGTTTCTCTGTCAATTCTTTTTGAGCTGCAAGTCACTCATAAGAGGCCTCTTGTTACTTCTTTCATAAGGAAAGAAAAAGGGAAAGCTCCATGTTCTAAAAGACTTCTATATTGCAGAATCACTAAATAATCAGCTACCAGAGGGAGAATTAAAAAATGGGCATCAGTTCAGATACAACCATTTTGCAGACCCAATGGTACTCGATGACTATGTTAAGGTATTTAAATGGGTTCTTTTTAATGCAAAATTTATCAAATATATTACTAAAATATCTTTTGGACTGCAATAATAATTCAATACTGCTTCTTGGAAGACTGTGACACTTCCACAAAAAGAAAAAAAAAATTGCCAGACACAATGGACAAGGCATAATTATAGCTAAAATAAAATAATGCAGTTAATAAAAGATAATCAGTAATTGAAAATAGAAGGCATAAAGCACAACCAGTGCGGAATGGAAGGGTTTGCATTTACTTTGCATAGATGTAACTAGAGGCCCTACCTACAGGTAAAGGAGAATCATGCCCAGAACTCTATATACCAGTCCCTTACCAAATAAAAATTTCCCAAGGTCCATTGACTTCAGTGGAGGCAGACATTTACAGCAGTAATAGCTCTAGGCTTATCTGAACATATCCCATGTGCAGCAAGGATGGACAGACTGGTTCAGCTCTGACCACGCAGAAGAGTTTGTTTCTGGACAGTTTTAGTGTGTATCACTAATGAAGTATGAGTGGCAGTAGGACTAATGCAGAGCAGGGGTGTTTCATCCAGTGCAGATGATTTGCACTCTGACCTCATTTGCATTTGTGTGGTACTGGTGGGGTAGAGCAGTATATAAGCAGAGGCAGAAGAAGTGAATACTTCTTAAAGAGAAAATCATCTGCATGTCTTCTGGGAGTCTATGAAGCTGTGAAAATCCAGCCTTTATCTACTTGCTATTACATAGCTTTTATTGATGTGATTAAAAAGCAGTCTAAAAATCTCAGGGCGCTATTCTGCATAGGTTTGCATGTCATATCACATAAGACCAATTTTCTCATAATTTATTAATTTTAATCCATAATTTAAATGAGAAAGTTGTAAAACATAGCTCTAGCTAAAGTTGTGAAAAATCCATATTCTCCAGTATGACTCCTTTGTTCAATTCTTTGCACCATGATTCTGCATAAAGGTAGAGGAAACTGAAAGGATGGGAAGGTTGGTTTTTTTTCCAGGAAAAAAAAGGTACAGCCAAACAAAATAATGTAAGTCTGTACCTAAGAGTCACATTCTTTAAAACCAAGTAAACAGCCTTTGTTTGCCAAAATATGCTAGTAGCCAAAAGGAGGGCCCAGAAACAGATTCCTGGCAATCCAGGAAGTGTGTGACAAACTCATCTACACATCAGCTCAACAGTCCTTGGCAGTGTGTTTTTAATTGACTGTGTGGTGCAAGGTGAGCAAGTGTAACAAAGCAGCACATGTAGAAATATTTAGTAATACCTTTAAAGAGTTGTGAGTGATAATATAAGAAACAGTTAAAGGTACAGGAAAGAGACTTCATGAACTACTCTTCACCTCTTATTATTGCACAAATAGAAAAGGATATTGAACAAAACTGTATAATTAAGTAAAAAACCCCATTATTTTTCACAACATACAATTAGCATGTAATATTCATTACCCCCAATATCAACAAAAGTAAGGGTGACAGTTAATAAAGCAGTCAGGTGCTTAAAAATACAGGTCCATTCCAATAGAATTTGCAAAAGGAACACAGAGATTATATGGTAAATACACACCAGTTTTGTTTACACTCCTCTAAAGCCAGATCTCTGGAAAACAGCTTTACATCAGCATGTTACACTACCTGTCTGCCTCCAGTCTACCTTACAGAGACACAGACAATGCACAGACTGCCTGTGAGACATCACAGTGTATCTGGCAATACACTAGCACCCAGGGTGTGCTCTGCTACAGGATATATCCATTTCTTTAAGGGTGTTTGCTGGTCAGCATGAACACTCAGCTTGAATGCTCAATCAGCAGCCATGGGAGTGGGCTCTAGTATCTAAATGAAACAGCTGGGTGGGTTTTGAGCATTTCAGTAGATATTAGAAATCATTATTTTAAGGCATTTTAACACTTTTCTGAATCAGATCTCATGTCGGGAGTATTTGAAAAATGGACAGACCTTTCTATGGTTAGCTGAGATAAGAAGAGAGATATTAAAGTGAAATGCCTAAAACAAAATAAACCATTAAAAAAATGAAAGCGCATTTGAAGGAATAGAAATCCTTTTGATTTTAAAGCATGAATTGTTTTCTATCATTGGGTAATAAATGGAAGCTTTGAGGTGAGAGGGTTTTTCCATAAATAGTGTCTGGGGTGTTTTCTGCACGTGGTTCAGGTAGTGCTAGTGTCAGTAAAGGGGGCTGTATGATCTGTTCATCTGAAAGTGTGTGGCCAGGATCTGCTAGTTGTCTACAGTTAGACAGGCTCAGTCCCTTTTCTAACAAGGGACTTTTTACCTGTCAAACCACTGTACATTGCCACATTTTCTTTTGTTTCATTTTTAAGCCGCTCTCATCATCTTCACCTCTCATGTCATTTTTTTCCCACTCTGAAAAGGTATGCAAGAGAAAGGACTTTAAATTAATTTTTTAGAAGTGCTTAATGTAGGTAGTGCATGAGGGCACACAGAATTCAATTTGCTTAAGTGTAAGCTAATGCATACTTACAAAAAATTGTCTGAATTTCTTCTACATTCTCAAAAGCTCTGAGGTCCTGATTCAATGAGCGTTTGAGTGCTCCTGAGAGGATAAAGCCCCTTAATTTCCTTGTCAGGAGTTAAGGGTTCTCTTTCTACTCAATCAGCAATGCAAAGACCTTAACATTGAACTTTGACTCTCCTTAAGAAAAATCTAAGTGATTGTTGTTCAATGAAGATAACTTCTTAGCATTTTGCTTCAAACTGGTTGCTTTGATGAATTACAGGGATTGAAAAATGGCATATAAATAACATAATACTGTTATATGAAGCAGTGCTATGAGCTGGGTAGGTGCTGAGTCCCACATTCATACTATCACTTCAAAAGATTTAATACTAGAGTTTCAGAGAAGGTTAATGAAAGCAGTAAATGATATTCTAGTATTTGCAGGAAACAAGGCATTGCAAAGAGCAAGGTGCTCAGTTCCAGCCTCACTGTAGCTTTTTTTATGATGGCAGCAAGATAGTCAAGCCGACCATTACCCAAGAGAGAAAGAATTTAAAGTCACTGTAAGCAGTTTTTATTGCATTGCTTTCTGCAGTCTTCAGAATTGCTCGAGCATTGTTGGAAGCAGGCCTGAAAAAGGAAAGAAAGAGCAAGATCTCTATTTTGGATATTCCAGCAAGACTGGTAGCCCAATGGAGCCTGTGAACAGGCACTTTCAGCAGCAGAACCCTTCTTAGCAGAATATATACAGTAGCTGCCCTCTCTTGGTGCTGCAAAAAGTAAGTTTTATGTCCTTCCCCAGCTTTGTTCCTCAGTAATGGCAAGTATGGATCACTGAAATACAAGGACATAGGCAAGATACTGAGTTTGGACAAAATTTGTGACTCCTTATGAAAATTCTTTCATTTCCTATATATTACAGCATGGAGGTAAACTGATGAAATTCCTTTTGTCCTTTAAATACTCATTTTATTAGCTATAGACATTTCTGCAAAATGCCGCTCTCTGGCTGAAGACGGCAAGGGAGATTTCACTATCTTCAGACATATACATTGAAATTATGAATGAAAAGTTAAAATTTATTTCAGAATTTGTAATTTATTTTGTGATTCTGAGTGTATAAAAAAATTAAATACATACGGCTGGGACAGAGTTAGTTTACTTCATAGTAGCTGATATGGGAATATGTTTTGGATTGTACTGAAAACAGTGTTGATAACACAGGGATGTTTTAGTTATTGCTGGGCAGTGGCTTACACAGCACCAAGGCCTTTTTTGCTTCTCGCACCATCCCACCAGTAAGTAGGCTGGGGGTGCACAAAGAGTTGGGAGGACACACAGTTGGGACAGCTGACCTCAACTGACCAAAGGGATATTCCATACCATATGATGTCATGCTCAGCATATAAATCTGAGTGAAGAAGAAGGAAGGGGTTGACATTTGGAGTTTTGGTGGTTTGTCTTCCTAAGTAACAATTACACATGATGCAGATGGCTGAACACCTGCCTGCTGATGGGAACCGGTAAATTAATTCCTTTTGCTTTGCTTGCTCACATAGCTTTTGCTTTACGTATTAAATGTCTTTATCTCAACCTGTGAGTTTTCTCACCTTTACTCTTTTGATTCTCCCCCGTAACACCAGGAGGGAGTGAATGAGCAGCAGGTTGGTGCTTAGTTACGAGCTGGGATTAAACCATAACACGACTGTACTAGAAGACTAGTCAAAGACTCAAGACAGTTTGCTGGGATTTCAATTGAATTTAGTTTCTTAATGCTTATAAGGAGGTTGTTATGGTTTTAAATGAGATCTGTTGCTAATGGCAACTGTTTCAGTAATTGTAAAATCTATAAAATAGACAGGGCTATTTAAACTGTTTAAAAATTTATAGCATATTAGATTTAATTAATACGTTCAAATATGAGAATGCATTTATGATTTAAAGTCTGAATCAATATTTTTCTATATGTGTGTGTTTTGTATTAAAAATAATACATGCAATCCTCTTAATAGTATTAGAATGGACAATTTGTCTAGGATGGTACAGTTACTGAATTCACTACTTTAGTCCTTGACCTCTGTATGTCACAGCTGAAATAAGAAGGAATTACTGTGAAAGATTCAACAGAGTACTTTGCTGGCATGTGAAAAAACAAGGTTTATTAGCAGGGTTGTGGTTGCATAGTCAGTGCAGTGTTTATAGGACATTCAGCTCCAGGCACAATTACCATATCTAACTTCACACATATTAATTGGTTTTATTATAAACTACCTTTCTTCTCCTAATAAATAAAATTCACAGTTATTGTATTTCCTTCAGCATAATTGTGCTTTTAAAATGTTATAATAATATAGAGAGAACTCCAGTGTACTACTTAAAGTGATATTTTCAAAGCTCCTTGAGGTCATCATATAAATGAAGTTTAGTAAGTACTAAGTTGTTATTACTATTACTATTACAAAGAAAATGAGAGCAAGACTGCAAATACAGTAGGTAAATACATGTATGTCTATATATTTGCACTAGTGGTGCCTGAAGTACTCATGATTACATTTTAGGATTTTCTCATTATACTGTAAAGACAAACAGAATCCTATTCTGTTCCTAAACCACATTTCACTTGAAAGCTGGCTTTCTTAACCATAAAAAAAAAAAAAAAAGCAAAAAAAAAGCAAAAAAAGCGCTAATCTTTAAAAAAGGGAGTTTGTTCTAGCAGGAGATGGCATAGAAACTTAAAGCTGCAGAATTTCATTGAGCTTCACCCAGGAAAAGATTTGCAGGAAAATTCTGTAGGGTTTCCCTTGTTAATATTTCTCCAAAACCTCCAGTGCTGAGTAAAAGATTGCATTTATTTTTCCCAGATACTCCATAGTGGTAGTCACCTATATCAGACTGGAAGATCTCTGGAGACTTATATCAATCTCTGCCTTAGATTGTCTCCAAGAATATCCAGGACCAAAAGGATAGTCTCTGTTTCAATCTCTTCTTCTACTGTGATTGCAGGTTAATCAGAGAATTTCTGTCCTAAGATGCTCCCTGAACTCCTAAAGAGAGATATTTTTCATGAGCATGGAAATTACTGCTTTTGTTTCTTTCAGATTTGGGGAGATGAATTTAAAAGATAAGTGAACTCCATGGGAGTATAACAGGCTGTATCTTAAAGAATTTCCACAATGACAGCAGTTTGTACAGGACTAGCATTAAACTAGATATTTCTAGCCATGTAGTATACTACAACACGTGGTTCAGTAACTGACCAAATCCAGAAAGATTTTTCAGCTTGCATTGAACACCTTGTCATAACTGCAAGTAGCTCTGTTAAAACTATTGTGAACACGTTCAGGGAAAGAGTAGTACTATCACATGTAATCACATAGTATGTACATACAGATTGGTCCAATGCAGTTGTAGATACATAAGTTAAACATACATCTCTAAGCTAATTACTGTTCTCAATAGAGAAGATTAGACACACGGAGAGATAATTTGATTTGACTGAATTGCTGACTAAAAGACACTGGCCATAAAGGGTGGGAACCTACATAACTAACTTAAACTCAAGACATCTAACTCCTGCTGCTTCATTAGAACAGACAAATCCCATTCACAATGCTTAATGGATTAGAAAAAGATAAAGTACATTCCACTTAAACCTCACTACTTACAATTTGGCACCTAAGTAAAAGATAAATGAACTAGAATGTCAGGTAAAGAGTGGAGGTCTTGAGACAACATAAATAATAAAATGTCTGAAATAAAGCCTATTCTGGGAAACATTCAGACATAGAACAGGTAATACAGCTTTATACCTAAGAAATTTTATGGAACGGGATAAATACTAGCTTGGAAAGGGTCTAAGCAATCTCCATATAAATCTCTTAGGATAAGAATACAAATATGCGATTTGTCTTTCCAGCCTCTAGGTCACTGAAAGGAAATTGAGTGTTCATCTTGGAGGGAGATGTAAGGAGGGAACTAAATTTAACAGAATAGCAATAGATGACTGTGGCTGTCTGCATAGGTGCTGGTGAAATGTTACATGGGGAAAAAGAAAGGTAACACTATCTTGACACTTCAGATATTTTAATTCAGGAAAGTAGCCTATATCACATAAAAGAAGGTGATGGTCTCAAAGTCTTCTAAATAAAATGAAAAAATACTTCAAGAATACTATAATTGGCAGGTCATATGATGCAGCATCAACTCAGTACAAGTTTATCCATGAAATCTTATCTGAATATTTTTAAAATTTTTATTTTACAGAATCACAGAATATTCATGGTTGGAAAGGACCTCCTAGATCACTGAGTCCAACCATACCCATAACAAAAAACCACCTAAAATAACCCCAAACACCTAAATACCTAAATACCCTGAGCAAACATGACTTCAAAACACAAAACCACAAAATAAAAAATACACAAAATAACCCCTTACATGGCTGCCACTAGAGCATGTCCTGAACCACCAGGTCTACCTGTTTCTTAAATACTTCCAGGGATGGCAACTCAACCACCTCCCTGGGAAGGCTGTTCCAGTGCCTCACCACTCCTTCTGTAAAGAATTTCTTCCTAATATCTAATCTAAACCTCCCCTGTCGCAACTTCAGACCATTTCCTCTGGTTCTGTCAGTAGTTACTAAGGAGAAGAGGCCAACACCCACCTCTTACAACCTCCTTTCAGGTAGTTGTAGATGGCAATGAAGTCCCCCCTCATTCTCTTCTTCTCCAAATTAAACATGCCCGGCTCCCTCAGTCTCTCCTCATATGACTTGTTCTCTAAACCCTTCATGAGCTTGGTAGCTCTCCTCTGGACACGTTCCAGCATCTCAATGTCTTTCCTGTAATGAGGGGTGCAGAACTGAACACAGTATTCGAGATGAGGCCTCACAAGTGCTGAGTACAATGTCATGATAACTTCCCTTCTCCTGCTAACCACACATTTTAAAGTGATAATCTTCTGCTCTCTAACTGATTAAACTGGAGAAGCAGGTTTCTTTGTTTCTCTGAAGTAAGCCCACCAAGGCAGCCCACCTCCTCCTTATGGAAGGAGAGATAACAGTTGGACTAGATGATCCTTGAGGTCCCTTCCAACCTGGTATTCTACAATTCTAGAAGAGTTCAGATGACAGAATCTGTAGTACTCAGCTCTATGTCCCACCAAGATCAAATATGACAGCATGTTAACCAGAACATATTAATGAATAATAAACTCTTTAAAAGATTATTTATTTATTTATTTATTGGAAAAGGATCCTCCCAGAACTCAACAAGCAAGGCATGTTCTAAAACTGCAGCAGGATATAAACTACATGCAACTGAGTATATCTCCAGAAATGGTAGGCAGTACTCCATACAGCCAGAAGACAAACGTGCCTACCCAACTGATGGAATGTAACATGTCAAAAATGTTGTTTCTAGTAGAACACAACTGCTAGTTCTCAGCAGTTTTGAATTTACTTTCCTGGGTATATGATCTATAAGTGTACAGACCGTTGGTTTGTGCATGTGTGTTTCCATAATAACACTTATGAATGTTTTGGTTAACTTCAGTCACCTTTGCCATAGAAGCATTTCAAAAATAAATAATGTCTGAAGAAAAGAGATTATAAGGCAGAAGAAAGAAATCTGAATAGTGTTTCTAGGGAACAAGAAAACCAAAACAAAATAAACAAACAAAACCCAACCAAAACTAAAAATCAGTGTCAGATAGAAAATTATTCAAGAATCAGGGTTTTTAGGCTACTGAATATTCCCTGTGATTTTGAACATCTCTTAAAGGATTTTTGTATTCACAAAAATCAGTGAAGCTTGTAGAGGCCCGAAAGTACAAATTGGGAATTAATAGTTGTCTTAGATCGGTGCTTGTGTAGTCAAATACAATACAATATACAATATTAATATCATATACGATATATTAAGTGAAAGATGAAAGCTAAACAATTAATAATTCTTAGATAGATGTTTTGGGCTTATGGCCAATAATTATTTGTTAATTAATAATAAGCATCTTCTGTAGTAATTTTATGGCTAGATAAACTCTAACTGTCTTTACAGAGAGCATGTATGCTTTGCATGTAGTCTATACATGCAATAATCCTCTGGCTATTCTTACACTGTTCTGTTAAACTGCTGCAAAATATTTTCACAGCAAAAGCAGTTGGTACAGCTCCATCAGCACTTCACTGCAGAAATTTAGTGCACCTTCAGAGAACTGCCTTTTCACTGATATTACACCATACACTGACAAAATCTTAGAAAGAGTTATCCCCTAAGTCTTTCCAGCTCCTCCCCCAAAGCTTTTCCAGCATGTTTGAGAACTCCATCCTTCACCTACTCACTCATCATCTATACTATGTTTCATCCTTGCTTTTCCACTGTATTCATGTGTTGAGACAGTCCAGGCCTTGAATTTAGTCAGTACAACCTCAAAAAAAACCCAAAAAACCCAACAACGAAAACAATCAGCAAATAACAACACCACAATAACAAAAAATAGAGATAGGAGGTAGCTGTGTTATGGTACAAATAAATGTTGTGGCAGAAATAGATGTCTTACCAAGCTCCTGAGAACAGATGAGGAAGAATACATGTAGCTCCTTAAAAGCTACATATGCATGGTGAAGAGCTTGTGTTAGTCACTTCTGAGTTTACAAAGTACCTCTAATTTTGCGTACTTCTCGTGTGAAGACACTGTCACTGTCACACTGTCACTAGAAGAAGATGTGGTGAGATACATGCTGAAATGTACTGCTGGGTTGTGGTCACATTCTTCAGCATCTTTCATTCCTGTGCATTATACCCACTGCTACAATGTAAAAACAAATGAACAAAGAAACAAACAGAAAGCACCAAAAGAAAACAAAAAAGCAAAAACCCCCCAACAATAAAACAAAACAAGACAACCAACCAAAACAAACAAAAAAAACCCCCCACAGATTGAGAAGATAAAATCAGTCACTTAATTTTTAAATCTCCAAATTATATACAATTTCTTAGTGCAATATACCACAAAATTCCTGTTAGCCCTTAAATCATAAAATCAATCATAGAATTTCTTGAGCTGGAAGGGACCCATAAAGATCACTGAATCCAACTCCCTGATCCTTGCAGGACTATCTAAAATTAAACCTTGTGGCTAAGAGCATTGTCCGGACATGGTCACCAGAGAGAGAAGGTGAGCACCTCTGTCTCCACTGCCTTCCCTGAGCAAGCTGTAGATTGTGACGAGGTCACCCCTCAGCCTTCTCTGATTCTTGTTGGTCTCTACCAATCACAGGGTACAATGGACGCAGGGAAAGATATTTTATGCCATTTCATCTTGATCTTAGAAACAACTTGGCTGATGGAGCAGCTTTTTAAACAGTACTTGACTCATTGAGTGTAGGCTCAGTGGCAAATCACTAAAACGTTCCACAAATGAACTGTTTTTCCTTGCTCTGAAGCAGCTAGTGTCTTCCACTGCCAGAGGTCTGATACTGGATTTAACAGACCAGGGAATTGCTTCAGGTTGTCACTTCCTCTGTTAGAATAACTAACTGCCAAGCTGCCTCTAGAGATTGTATTAATCATCCTGCTGGCTCTCTTTAGGCAGAAAAGGTTGCAATAGAAGTACGTTAATTGACTGAGCAAAAGAAAAAAAGTTTAACATTTTCTGGTATCTTAGCCTTGAGACTCTCTCATCATGCTTTTCCTATCCTCTGTGAAAGTGATAGAAGGTCTTATTTCAGATCTGATTCTCATTACTGATATAATGTCAGGTGCTTAAAGGTAACAGCTGGGAGAAGAAAGGCATCTATTACATTTGCATTCAAACTATCATCAGGGTTGTAGAAATCTGTAGCACTTCAGGGCTAATTTCTGCAGCAGTGTTAACTAAATTCAGAAACAGGTTTGCGGAATTTCCATTACTATTTCGTAGCAGTAAATGCTGCATAATTTATACCAGCAGGATATATAATACATGTATTTTAAAGCATTTTTTTATTATTTGGTTTTATACCCAAGTAATATATCACACAATGAAGGCTGGTTAGACTAACAGGGAAACATCTAGCAAACTTAATATTTGCTATGCAGTCTCACAAAAGAAGCAGTTTTTCCTGCTGGCAGCATGTGGTAGCAAGCTATTTCCCTCCAAGCAGGATAAACTTATTCTCCTCACTGCAGTCATTGTTTTGTTCAGATATTTTCATTTATGTGTGTATATCTTCCATTATTTACTTATCCGTATATTAGAAATCACCACAAGAATTTGACAGAAAATTACCCTGCCAGAAAATGAAACATGTCAAAAATGAAAAATGGAAACAAAAATATTAGCAGTGTTGTAACAAAGAACCTCAATGTTAGCAGAAAAGAAAAAAAAAAAACAAATTAATTTTCAGTGAATTCAACTGGATGTTTCAACTGAAGTCTTTCAAGTTGATATTGTTGTGTGTTAGATCTGTATTGTTTCCTCTATGACATTAAGATATATAATATTAAATCACCAACATCTGATAAAATAAGCCTTGCATATTGAAACATATAACTATTTTTAGAATTTTTTTCAATTATATTTTCTTTAAGGGTGCCTGAACAACTTATATACTCAATACTTAGCCTTACATGCTTAAATGCTTATTTCTTAGCCATGGAAAATCAAGTACTGAAAACATTTACATGAAAAATTGTAGGTAAAATGGAGATGTGGAGCAGCTGTTGTTTTTCTCTGGTAGTACATAAAATAAAGGATGGAGTAAAAAGGTGGTTTTCTGTGTTGCTTAATTTTACTGCTTGCACTGATACATCTTATGCCTTTTTATGTTTTCAAATTAGCAAACAAGATAAGCAACTACATAGTGAAAAAGGAGCTACAAAGGAATCCAGAACTCCTGCAATAGGACTTACAAAGACAGAAGTAATACAGGTCAGATCTTTGGACTTTTCTTAAACTGAAGGAAGAAAGAATGCCCTCAAGTTTTGGTAATCCAAACCCCCAAAAAATCAGGAAACTGCTGATTAACATGGCATTTCTTTGTACTGTATAGAATATGTGTCCAAATAATATGTTCTATTCTGGTAAATAAATCCCTCTTTGACAGACAGCAGTCTTGTCTCTTTTGATATGGGGAAAAGCAACACCCAAACTCCTAACTGATGTTAACCTATGACAACCAGTTGTCAAACTGCTGCAGCCTGAAATAAATGTCATAACTGTGTCAGCATGTTCCACAGAAGCAAAATTCTGCCTCTTGACAGGTGTATGCAGGTTTCTGAGAGTAAATAGGAACAGTTTTGAGAAAATTTTCTGATTACAAAGAAAATGGGATTAATTTTACTACGTCTATGATTATAGTGGTAACCATACACTGAACATACAAAGACACAGATGCAAAGATATGAAAAGTGCGGTTAATTGTCAATAGTGTACATAATCATTGCTATTTCTACCTCTGTACTTCACCCTTAATCGTAAGATAATTTTGAAACATCAAAAAGTTGGGGTACTTACTTTCCAAATAACCTCTGGTGAAGACATAGCTCTGGCTTTTTGAAAATAAAATGTACTATATCTGATGGTGTTTCCATACTTGCTGATGGACTCAAAGAATGCACAGAATTTGTGAAGTATGATTTCCTTTGAAAAAGTTACTTTGTTCCTGCTTCATTTTCTTATAGTTTCAAAACAGTTCTTCTGGCTTCAAGCCAGACTTGCTTCTCTTCTGTTCTACTGAATTACCTCTATCTTTTACAAGTTAGGTCCAGATTTACTGTCCCCCATTTGCATCACAAATTACTTGTTCTTATGGAGAGAAGGCATATCTTTGGTAGACACTAAGCCATGCCATTTTACCAGTTCATTTAATTTCTCTACTCCTCTTTTTAGGTTACAAGGTTCCTCAAAAAATTCTATTGTTTTAAACCTGTAGTTTGGTGCTAGTGACCTCATGTTGCTTATAAATGGGTGCTGGCCAAAAGTAAAGACATCCCTTTGTTAATGTATGCAAAATAGGAAGACAGACCTTGCAGATTTGATCAATAATTTGTTAAAAGGACTTTTGCATCAAGGACCAAATAAACCATAAGTAAGCTAGGCAATCTTATAGCCCAGCATTCTCTGTATATTGATTTGTTAAAGTTAGACAGCATAACACATTCTTTTAAAAAAAAATATTGTTAGTAAGACAAACATCACAGAAACAGTTGATAGATAAAGGAAATAAGACTTTTCATTTAGTTAATTGTTATCAAGTCTGTGATAAATGTATGGTATGAGCATATCAAAATGCATTTTCAAGCAGTTTCTTGTGTATCCATCTATTATTTCCTGGGTGTAACACAATAAAACTTAATTAATTTTCATATTTTTGAAGTGAATTTGGTGTTTCTGAGTTGGCAAACATGCTTGATTAAAATCCCCCATTGAAATGCACTTGCGTAAAACATGCCCAAGCATACAGGCTATTAAACAGATGTGGCAACAGCCTCCATTCATCCTTCCTAGAAATCTGGTTTATACCCAAAATTTAGAAAAAATAAAATGAACCTTACCCCATCACTTTACACATTTCCTGATATTCTGTCACATTGGATATATATTTTTTACTCAGTTAACTTGTCTATAAAAAAAACTTAATTTCATCTCTTTAGAAAGAATGATTAATTCTCCAAACCTGCATATTAACTGCTAGAGAAATAATTATTCATGATTCTTGGCTTAGGTCTTGTATTGGTAAGCAGGAATTGGTAGGTAATTTGACATACAAGGTAGCCTGTGTAATAAAATGAAGATATTTGCACCAAATCATGAACATTCATGTTGGTTTTATGGCAAATAATCTTTATTTGATTGCATATTGCTAGTTTGTGTGATCAAGGGCTTATTTTCACCAACCCAAAAATGCTCAGAGGAACAATGACTGACAGGGGAACCCCCATAACCTCATCAGAGCAAAGGGAGTCCATGAGTCATCTCCTCCTTAGGCAATCCCAGCAGAGCTGCAGCCCATGGCCCTGGGATGGCACCCAACAAACTCAGGAGGTTCCCTTGTTTGCATTGCAGACTGAAGAGGGAGCTTGCTGACCCTGTGGATGTGACATTCAATATGGGATGTCAGGAAGATCCTTTTAGGATTGAGCCATACTTATTCTGAGATATTCCGAACAGCAATCAAAGGCACAGAAAGAAGGGTGTACTGGGGAGGTACAAGTGTGGGAAGAAGAGATTGAAAGGAAACAGTTGTGTATAGTCAGGGTTCTGGTCAGCATGGTTGTCTGGTTGTCCTGAGCATGATCCCCATACTCTGTCTTGTTTTCCCATTAAATTCCATTTCTAACTCCCAGCTGCAGGGATCTCTGTCCTGTGTGCATGTGTGTGCCTGGGGATTTGAGTGTAGCAGCTGGAGTGGGACCAGGGGTCTCAGGAGCCTGTGTGTCTGTGGTGGGAGGAACCTGAGACACCAGAACATGTGTGCATTTGTTTAAATCAGTGTGTTACAACTGATGTCCACCAATCTGGATTAACCAGAGAGTAGGACAAGAGGCTTGACGGACAGGTGTTGGAGTGGCCATATGTCTGATCTGGATCCTGCAGAAAACAGAGGTTCTGAAAGCTGGATACTGGAGAGACCAGGGGGTCCCTGTCATCTACTGGAGAGGTCATGAGGACTCATGGTTGCATGTATATGTGTGTCTGTGCTTGAGGCAGCTGGGAGACCAAGGGGACAAGGGCTAGCTACTGAATAGACGTAGTGTGTAAAGCTAGTTAACAGAGGGATCCATGTGTATAAATGTTATGTACATATGTACAGATTTTTCACTATCAGGCTGTCATCTTAGAGTGAGTAATCAGTTTGGCTGACCACGTGTTTATGTATGTAGGTGTCATGTGTGGGCTTATTTGAAATAAATAATTTAGACAATTGAGACAAGTGTCTAAAATCAAGGGGAATGAATATAGACTTTTGTCTAGATGTTAATCTGTACAAATACATATAAAATGTAAATACGTCAGCTGAGAAGATAACCATTTAAATCTCTGCACCAAAAGGTACATTTGTAGTACCTTTTTTTATAATACTGAAAGTCAGGGGTGCACCAAGATCATAAAAAAATAATAAGCTTTGGAACTGTCAGGCTTGGAAAAATAAATATACACTATTCTGGACAAAATATATTTGTCAGCAGCAGGTAATCTGAAAGAGGATATAGCCTAAATGTTTCATGTGTACTGAGAAAGCAGGTCTCAGTCACCTCAGGTAAAGCTGTCTTGATCACAGTCATTAAGCCTGGCTGTGTTTAGCCCTTTATGCTCCTAGTACAGCTGTATGTCTACTGTCTTTCAAGCTCTGTCTCAGTTTGATGATTATTAAGTAACAAAAGAGGCTGCCTGGAAAGCCTGTTCTTTGGGACACACTATAAGCACCTTTACATCCTGCTTGCTATCCTAGGGCTTTCAGTCCCAGTGAGGTGCATTTACTCTGGGAAAACTGATACCTGTGTATGGCATGTAGAGAGTATCAGTCTACATTTTGCATATGTCTTTATTTTCTGGCAGCAGGGTATTACTTTTCTTCATGAAAGGTTAAGAAGCAATAAAACCTACTTTTTAGTCCTACATGTTTACAACATTCTAGAAATAAATTTTTTAAAAATACTGTAAATAAATATGCTCAGACTAAAATATGTGCAGATTGGCCTCAGTGCCAAACAATTCCTGCTGCTAGAAGAAATAAAATGAATTACCACAGTTGGATTTTCAGTAGTCATGGGCATTTTCCTTCTACGACCAGGTTACTCAAACAACAAGCTCATCCTTTGAGTTCTGAAGATAGACTTAAAATATCAGTCTGGTACTTTGTAATCCAGTATGGGCTGGATGTTTTCACTTGGAAATTTGGACTGTCTGTTAAAACCTAAGAGATAACTTGAACCATGTAATTTCTTGATAGGTCTTCATGTTTTACAGAAGGTATCTGCTGCAAGTTCTTATCTCATTTCATAATTATTAGAGCTCTGATCAACAGTTGTGCTTGTGACACAGATTGAGATGATTGCTGTCATCAGCAATGACACAAAGCAGTTACCAATGATCAGTCTGCTCTGCCTACCGGTCAGGGAAATTTTGAAGAACAAATGTAGGTGATTGAATTTTGATTTAGCTTGTCTGATGAATGACAAGACATGGTCTTTCACATCCTTTTTGTTCCCCTTCATTCCTCTTGAACAATTCTACATTTATAACATTTAAGCAAAGTGGTAGGTGATACTCTGAAAATCTGGGTAAGAAGAAGACACAGAACAAACAGAATACCTAAGTCATAACAGTCACTGCAATCAGAAGATGATGCTACCCATTGATAAAAATGCTATCTATACAAAAATAAAATAAATAATTATCAAGGGACTATTTAGACCTTCTAAAACCTATTTGATTTCAATGAATGAATTGCAGGCATGATGACATATGTAGTAGATTTACTTTATTTTTTTTTTTTTTCTGAAAAAAACCCCTGTATTTACATGTGCTATGATGGAAAACAAATGCTTGATTTAGTAGTAAAGCATATTACCCTATGCACAAATTTCTGTTGTATGTTGTAATCATTTCAGTGTGACTGATAGGAGATAAACTAAATAAAAGTGTGAGTTTTACTCAAACCTAAGCTGATTGCTACTAGCATGGAGGTAGTGGAATGATGACAGTGAAAGTGCAGAGAGGCAAGAAGAGACAAGGCACATCTTTCATTCATGTTCTCATTAGACTGGAGACAAAAATGAACATCTGGCCCTGGCTCTTGGTTGAACTTCTGTAACTGACAATTAGTTTGATGTTGCTGCTGGAAGAAGTGGGTGGGCACTTTTCAGGTGTGAGAAGTTTCCTCAGTTGAAGTGCACAACTGGTACCCAATACACTGTAGGACTGGACATGCTCTTGGTGCACTGATGTTACTTTGTTTTCCTGTCAAAATATTTGATTCCCTTTTCCTAGAAGTTTCTTTTATATGAACAAAATTCCTCATTACAACTGAGAGAAGTATAGACTTCTAAGGATGTGTAGTGAAGATACTTATTTTTCCAGTCTCTGGGTGGGTGCTCAAATGAGTTTGTTTTGTAATTTTTTCAAATAAATTCTATTTTTTTCAAGCTAGCTGCCATTACTACCATCTTTGGCTGGCAGAAAACTTACTTGGGGACTGTGAAATGGAGCAAGAAAAGAGAGTGAACTTATAATGCACCTATTTTTGTTCAATGTACTGCATTTAATCCTTCCATTTGGCAGTGGAAGTGTTTTAGCTTCTGAAAATGTTTAAAAACTATCAAAAATCTTCAATAAGGTGAACATACATTTAACTTTTACTTGGGTTTAGTCATGCTAAAAGTTTCATTTTTGAATATTCACTGGTATGGAGTTATTTCTTACAAATTCTGAGCTCTTGAATATTGCTGAAAATCCCAAGTTCCCATTGAAATGTATGTGAGCTGAAGATCATATGTGGCAACCTAAGATGCTCAGTTTACCTTGCAAGTTTAGATCTGTCTTGGTTGCAGCTGGGATAGAGTTAATTTTCTTCTCAGTGGCTGGTACTGTGCTATTTTTTTGACTTTTGTATGAAAATAAGCTCACCATAAATCAAAGACTTTTCAGTTTCCCATATTCTGCCAGAAAGATGATGCACAAGAAGCTGGCAGCGAGCATGTCCAGGATAGCTGACCCAAAGTAGTCAAAGGGATATTCTATACCATAGGACATCGTGCTTAGGGTGTAAACTGGGGTAATTGGCCAGAGAAAGCAAGCACTGCTTGAGGGTTGGCCAGGCATCATTCAGCAGGTGGTATGCAATTGGATTGTGTATCACTTGTCTTTCTTTGGTTTTATTTCTCTGTCTTTTTTTTTTCTATACACTCATTTTCATCATCATAATTTTTATTATTATATTGTATTTTATTTCAATTATTAAAATGTTTTCATCTCAACCTACATGTTTTCTTGATTTTCATCTTCCAATTCTCTCCCCCTATACAGCTGGGGGTAATGTGCAAGTGGCTATGTAGGTTCCTAGTTACTGGCTTGGGTTAAACCACGACAAGGT
>JAAGNO010016992.1:36021-54637 GCA_033439905.1 Ceryle rudis | reverse complement strand
GGCCAGGGTCTCACCACCCTCAGTGACAAAAATCTCTCCTTTCTCTCCAGTCTAAACCTCCTCTCCTGATGCATCTGCAGAAGTTCCGGGCCCAGCCCCGCAGTGCTCCTGCCCCTCTGGCATTTACGCTCCTGCCTTGCTCGAGCAGCTCTGGCTCCGCGCGAAGCGACGCCGGGGACGCGGGTTCGGTACCGCTGCGTTGGTGGGGCCGAGACAGCCCGCGGCTGCCGGCACCGTTTCTGCACCGATCACACCGGGACAATCAGTTTACAAAGCATTTTAATTAGGTCGCACAAAACAGAACACCAAAGGCAGCCCCGTTCACGTGGGCACAAGCAACGGGCACCTCGCGCACAGAAATGTGCACAGATTATTTACGCAAGATAACCTCCGTTTCAGATTGATCACAGCAGGGTAACGAATTCCCCTGACGGGGATTTAATTTCCGGCTTCTGACCTCTGGATATCAAAACCCCACAAAACCCCTCACGTGAGTCATCTCCTCTGGCCAGTTTTACATCCGTGCTGGAATCCCCCACCAGTGTGTCACGGTGATGGCAAAGACAGGGCGGCTCAGAGTCATGATCAGCAGAAATAATTAAGAGCACGGGATCGATGCCGGACCAAAAAATTCACCGGCACGTTGTAATTGCAGAACTACCCCCAGATGTAGCCCCGTGTTGTGCTCATCGCCGGTCGGACTGTCCCGGTGAGCAGGGAGAGCTCACTCTGAAATGGGAGCGTGAACTGGGAGCTCTGGCTGCCTGCAAGGGGAGCACCTTTTCTCTGTTTTAAGGCCATGTTAATTATGTAAATGACATTTAAATCCTCTTGGCTCGGTGAAAAATAAAGTCACACATTCCAGATATGCAGCCAACGACCAGAACAGTATGGTTAACCCTCCCCACCCCCCCCAATCCCCCAAATAAAAACCTCTGAGGATTTAGCACAAACGTGGGTGACCTGATTGCAGGGAGGGTGGGGGCTGGTGGTCCCTGCTGGTCTGAACTGCGTGTCCCTCCCCCCGGCAGAACACTGTGCCCGTGCTGAGCAGGCTGCAGAATCAAGGTCAGGAATTTAAAGAGAATAGTCAGAAATGACTCGGTCTTTGGGAGGAAGCAGAGTTGGTTCTAAAGCAGAGAGGAGGCCATTCAGCCAAGCTAAATGTCTCTCCCCACTCCTCCCCCTCAGCCGGGGTGATTTAGACCTGATGGGACTTCAGTGAGATTTTAAGGAACAAACCAGAGCTGGGGAGACCTCGCTCTTGGTGCTCTGGGGCAGCTTGAAGCGACCACTCAAGACTGCTCGGGCAGGGGAGCGGTGAGGAGCCGGGGCAGCGTCCGGCACGGGGAGCCGACAGCACCAGGGTGCTCAGTCCTGGAGCGAAGGTCCGGTGCTAATTCTGCTCAGGTTCTTCAGGGCATGTCATTTTCCCAAAGAGTGAACGATAAAGCTCCGTCCTGCGGAAAAGAGGAAGGAGAAGAGGGAAAAGTTACTTTTCAAGGTCGAAATGGAAGCAAGAGGCTGCCAGCGGAGAGCATCCACTCCTTAAAATGAGAAGGCCTGGTGTAATTAAAAAGGTGCTCAGCAGTCTTTATTAATGAACACAGGCAAAGGGGAGAACTTGTGCGAGACCAATCGGTGTCAGTACAGAAATATGTAAATATTTCAGCGTGGCTGGATACCATCTCTCGGGAGAATGAGGTTTTTCTATAAGTTTGCCCTTTACAGACAGGCTCTTCAAGTAAGAAAACAAGATTGAATATTTTAATGGGATGTACGAGACCGCAGAGCCATGAGGAGGATTCAATCAGACCGTCTATGTGGGACTATAATTTAGTTTTCATACATTTTCTTGGACTTGACGGTACTTGAAAAACAATGAAAATGACCCAGCACCAGGATTCCAATTAATATCACATATGCAGCAATTCTGATAACAGGAGCAGGTTTCCCTTAAAAAAAAAAAAGTGGGCTGGTGTTATTTATCTTTAATTTCAGAACCAAAGTAACCTGAGAAGAGAGATGGGGGAAAGGAGAGAGTATTTTTATAAATCACACATTTCTGGCAATCAAGGAAAAAGCATCAGGAGAGCCTTATTTTCTACATGGGCACTTCTGAACGCAACAGCCTGTTGTGAGAGGACACAGAGCAGAGCGGCGGCTACGTGGCTACGGGAGTTTTCCCACTAACAATCACCAGAGTTATTAGATCGAACGATTAATCAATGATCAAATGATCCCATCGCCGTGGGGCTGGTGTCCTGATGGCTCGTCCGCACCAGCAGCTGCTGCAGTAGCCGGGCCAGGAGAACTGTCAGGACAGGTTGAGAAAAGAGCCTTCTCCAGCTCTCAAAGCGAGTAAGACACGGCGTCAAAGGGTGAAACCCAGGCCTGACAGAGACGCTGTGATTTTTGGCTATCTCCTCGATTAAGACCACGACAGGCAGCGCTCGCGCTGGGGCTGCTTTGAAGCCTTGTTCCGTCACAGATCAATAGAAGATGGCAACTGGTTTGAAAACTGCTGCTTGCAGACACTTCCACTGGAGAAAGTGGCCTGTCAGCTCACGAAAGAAGGGACTCTGGAGTTTCGAACAGCGATGGCAGAAAACCACCAGCCATTCATCCCAGCAAGACGAGAGCAAAGTGTCTGCTCCAGCAACGCAGGAGGACGGACAGACGCGCACGGACCACCAAGACAAGAAACCACTCTCATTCACAGGGCCACATCTCTGAAATTAATTTTCATTTCGAAGCTAATTAACCCATCAGCTGCTCTACCCTCAGAAAGCGAGGCCGCGGTGAGCGCGGTGTGTCTCCTCACCTCACAAAAGGGTCGATGCCGTGTTTTGGGCGTCCCGCCGGCCGAGACCACGAGAGCGCGGTGGGAGCTCCGGTGTTAAATCAGCGGCGTGCGCACGGGTCCCGGCACGTTTAACACAAATGCGCAACCAAAACACTTCCAGGAAACAACCGGATGGGTAATAAGCTGAAAACTTCCGACACTTGGAAGGAAAAAAAGGAGGAGGGAGCAGAATGCCTTACCCAAGCCTACAACACTTTCCATCTTTCTTGACTCTTAACTGATAAACGTAGCTCGCTTTTGCTGGTTTCAACTGAGAAACCAGGCGGCAAAGTGGCACCGCCGCCAGCAAGGACAGTGCGACTTTAAGGCTCCGTCAAACGAAGGGAAGGAACCCGCCAAGTGATGCTATTTAGTCCCCCGACAATCACACCCCCCCAGCCTCGCTTTGCCGGCTCGGCTCAGACCCCATCATTACAACTGAGCGAACGTTTCCACTTGCGCTGCTATCTCGGTGACATTCCCGGGCAGCGCGCGGCGGTTCCCGTCCGCGGCGGGGTTCACGTGTCGGGAGCAGAGAGGGAAATGCTGAAACTGGTGTTTTGATAGAAGATCATTTCACACTCAGGTGGGCAAAGCTGACAAACACTGGTGGCCTGCTCCTGTCAGGAGGCTGAGTGGCCTCAACAGAACGGCACCAGGTTCACCCTTTCTCCCCTCGCCCTGGTGTGTGCCTCGTTTTAGAGAGGGTGACTCAATTGCACCAAGGAAAACAACCTAAGGCAGACAAAAGACGATACTGAACGTGCCTGCTTTGCTGGTTTCCAGCCCACAGGAGCAGCAGTGGGAGCCATGCGAAGCCTCAGGCTCCAGCCTGTTCCCTCCTGTGCCACAGGAAAGCATTTCTGCAAAGAGCCCTCCCAGCAGCAGCAGCAGCAGCAGCAGCAGCAGCAGCAGCAGGGTCTTGCAGCTCCTCTTCTCTGGATGGTTTCCATCTTCCCTTCCAGCACAGGGATGCCACTGTTGCCCCGGCTCAGGGCACAAAGCCTGTGTTCTGTGTGGCTCCTGCGGTTTGTCTGGTTTCTCACCCGTGCTGGGCACAGGCACTAACCAGAGCAGTTCGATTCTCAGCTATCGAGTGACCCCCAGCTCTCGCACATGGACTCACCCCCATCCCTGGTGCTCTGCAGAGGAACAAAGGGGTCCCCGCGCGGTTCCAGCGCTCTCTCTGCCCTCAGCCGACCTGAACACCATCCCAGATCCGCGTCCCAAGCCGTCGTGCAGACCCTGCTCAGCCTGACCACTGCCCACGACCGCAGCAAGCGCCATGCAGGTCTCCATGTAGGTCTCCTCCAGCTCCTCTTCCACACCCAGTGAGCAACAGGAACGGCTTCTATTTCATCCCCAAACCTCACTCACAGATAACAGGCTTGAAACCTTCTGGTGCTGCAAACACACCTCGAAGGCAGTTTGCAAAATCCTGAGGAGACTTCCTCCCAACCATCACCTCCACCACGCAGAGGGGCTCCCATCTGCCATTCCTCTACACACGCCCTCCTCCTCTTCCTCCTCCTCCTCCTCTTCCTCCACATTTGTTCATGTTTTTACCGTCCCCAGTAACATAACGAAGTTGAAACACAAGGTGCACATTCTTGGCAGCCCCACAGAAACCAGCCACGGGCAGCACCGGTGTTTTCCCGGTGAGCAGGCAAAAGCCAAAAGTAACGTTCCTTTGCAGCCTGCCTTGGCCTTTTCCCACTGCTGGAGAACCAGTTTCTGCAGGGTTTTGTCTTCATTTTTGTTTTTTGATAGTCTTCTGATGGGTACAAGAGTTCAGGGAGCAGTGCTGAACTTGCTCCAATTCTACCCATTTTAAATAAACTGCCATTTTTCAAGGAAGGGGGGCCCAGGGAGGCTTCAGGTGAGAATTTGTCTTCCCCAGCAGAGAAACGCTGCCAGACCCCGACAGTCTCACGCCAGGTTTTCAGGGGTGCGAGGAGGGGTTGCACCCACAGCCACCGGCGGGCCCTGCAGCGCCGAGCCCAGCACCCCCATGGTCCCCACCCTGCCGGGCACGACGCTGGCAGCCTCCGCTGAAGTAAAAATTGAAGTGGAGCCGTTTGGGTAATAACACAGCACATGTAGACACACTGGCAGAGTGACAGGAGAAGGAGGGCAAGCTGGGAACCCCACCACCTCCCAAACAGAACAAATATTTCAACATGCTAAAAAAAAATAACAGCCCAACCTTTTGGGTTTTTTTTTCTTTCTCCTCATCATTGAGGCTGCCTTTCTCCTACTGCATCTCCCCTCAGCAGGATTTAACCATGCAGAGAGTAAAACTCATCAATCCTCCAGGTTTAACCTTGTCTCTGTTTCAATTCACTAGGGTAAGTGTGGATTTTAATACTTTCAGCCCCCTTAAGGCAATGCATAATGAACCTGGATTTTGGTTAAAAAATATCAAATTTCTCTCTTCCACCCACATGTATTAAACAGCAGGCTTGAGCCGCCGAGTTGAAACCACCCACCCCACCGCAGGTCCGCTACCTCCAGACGAAAGAAAGGTGACTTGAGCAGAAAGAGGTGCTGGTCCAGGCAATGTGCTGAGGAATAACCTACGCGAGTAATTAACAGCGCTCGCACCTCAGGTAGAGCGCGCGGAAGACGCAGGTCGATACAGGGGTCTTCCTTGAATTAAAATTTAACTTACCCTTTATTGCAACCTACAAAAGCAAGTAATGAGCACTAACATTTTTATTTCTTTTAAACTGTCATTTAGGCTGTAGAGGGGATAATTACCTATTTCCACTGTAGTAAGGTTTTATCACCCTTAGTGAGGCATTTTCTAATTTAATATTTTTACTATATTATCATAAAACCTGTTTCTGGAAAAAATGATCACGAACCACACAGCCATTTGCCATAAAACATGTGTGTGTAAGTACCTTGGCTTAATTATTTATGCGTTTCTTCCGAGCCTCCTGCGAAGGCGCAGGATGGTGCTGGTGGTGCTCGAGGTGCCGGGCGCACTGTGCCCGGGATCTCACCCCTTCCCTGCAAGAAAAGTTTGTAGAGCTCTTCCTTCCAACGCGCCGCAGCCCAAGGCAAAAGGTGTATGTGAGGGGGTGGTTTACTCTGCTCTCTGTGCCCCTGGGTAGTTCGGAGACTCCTGGTTTCAGTGCAACACAGTCGTGGCCATGCCGGTTTAGTGGGACGTCCCCGCGGCCGCTCAGCACCCCGGCCGTGCCGTGGACCCCAGGGTGAGGAATTCAGCTCGACTGCCTTCCCACCCCAGCTCAACACGTGCACGGCCCTTGGCACGGCCACGGCGACGCTCCCGGCAGAGCTCGGCGGGGGCTTTGCGGACAAAGGATCCGGCCGCGCGCAGACACGGTGCCAAGGCCCCGCTCGCCGGCACGGCACACGGGCTGAGCGGCTCCCCGCCGTGCAAACGGCGACTTCGCGTCGGCAGCGGTATTTAGAAATAAATTAATAACGGGAGCAGCAACTGCAGGCGCTGAGCTCTCTGTGCTAATTGACCAGGAGACTTTACCACCCTCCAAATCCCACCTAGGGCTGCTACACACGTTTTACGCGTAAAATCCTTGCAACGGAGAGCAAGGAAACACACACCCTGAGGGCAGGGGTGCCCTGGGGGGTTCCTGATAGCAGTAACATGTTTGATAAATAGATGAATCATCAAAATATAACTCATAAAAGCTGCGAACGGTTCCCCAGGAACCCACTTTGCCCATCTGCAGTAGAACTATTGCACCAAATATATAAAGGGGAAAACAACTATGTCCCTGCAGCGGGGAGGGGAGAGCAGCCACTGCTGTTCTATTTTGTGCAATTATAGCCACGTTACTTCTCCTTTTTTAAATATAGTTCCGTAAACCAGTAGAAGAAGAGTATTAAGGGAGAAAAATCCAGTTTCTGGTGGGCTTTTTTTTGGAGCGCTATTAATATAGCAACGCTGCGTGAGCCACTGCCGTGCTGTTTTAGTAAAAATACCCTCCAACAAATTTCTCTACCTTTTCCCATGTACCTTTTACTTCTCTTCTTCCAGGCCAAAAGAAAAAAAAAAAAAAAAAAAAAAAGAGTAATTTAGAATATGCCCCAAGCAGGACTGAAATAACTACATCTAGTCCATTCCTACCGACATCCTCCCCTGGGAACAGTGAATTCTTAATTCACAAAAACTGGCAATAGCCAGAACACGAGCACCCAGGAAGAAAGGGCGGATGGAGAACGCACGCCTCCTGACGAAAACTGGAGCTGGCTGGGGAACAGAGGGCTGATCCTTTTCTTGGTAAACTTTCTGTCCATAACCTCAGGAATCTTTTGTCCAGAGGTGTGAAATTCAGGTGACTAGGCACCCAGCAAGCAGAGCGGGTAGCCAGGAAGATAAAACAAGCTGTAACTCTTTATTTCCCCATCTCCAGCCAAAAGCACTACCCTAACTCAGCAGGTGGGTGGCAGGATCTGGCTCCGTTACCCACGCACCTTCCGCACGCTCCCCGCTCAGGTAACGCCGCAGGGACGAGCCCGCGGCGCGGACAATGCCACACAGCAAACCGAGCAGCGGCCACGGTGGGAGCAGGGTGAAAATACCCACACCTTCCAAAGAGAGGGGGGGAGAGGCAGCGCAGAGCGGCGCTGGGCGTGCGGTGCCGGCCAGGAAGGCAGCCCCACGAGATGGCACTGTCTCACTCGCTTCCCCGCCACGGCCCAAACCTGGAGCGAGCAACTCTCCAGCTATAAATTACCCGTCCAGACGGCTCTTGTCACCCTGCCCGGCACTTGAAGGAGATTCAGAAAGGTCTGCTGCAATTCCCTCTCGCGCGAGCAGGTCAGGATTGGGTCCTTCAGGTCTGTGCAAATGCTTTTAGCCCCATGGCTTTAAATTATGAAAGGTGACATGTGACCTCTGGTTTGTCTCATGAGACCAGGCACGAGATTTATAAGTGTTTCAGAAAGCTGGTTCTTGCCCTAAACAAAGGGACTCGGCACATTTAGTGAGGCTGCAACTGAGGGCGGGGTGGGGAGCGGGAGGACAGTCGAGAGAGGGAAGTGCTGCTGCTCAAGGTACCATCCCCCAAACTTAACTGGACCCGGGGTTTGGACCTGCCACCTCTGTCACCAGTTCTGAACATCTCCCCCTCACAGCAGCCCACATCTGCCTACCGACCAGCCCTGAGCTCGGGACAGCACTAACGAGAGCAGAGACAGCACCTCTCTCATCCTGCTTTTGGTCTCACATTCTCCTATGAGCTTTTACAGCACAAAGCATAAAAATATGTGGAAGAAGTGGCTGGAGAAGTAGCACAACCCGGGGAGGTGCCGAAGGCTGCCGCTTGCTTCGCTGGCACTCTTCCCCGCAGCTTCAATTTCCCCATCAAATCCATAAAATGTTGCCGTCCCAGGCTCTGTTTTGAGCTGGGTTATTTGAGCAGAGCAACCACTGTTACCGCGGCACGGGAAGTGCCCTGCGCAGATGTGTGCACAGCCGCACGGAGGGGACCGTTCTTTGTGCACCTTAACATCCCATATTCCTGGGATGATTTCCCTCTTTCACAGCTTGCCTGTTTTATAACAGATTTGATGCAGGAGAAGACAAATTGTCTCACAAAGGAAGGACGACAAATCATCTTGCAGCGCTTAACAGGTTATTTTTTTTCCCCTTTAAAAAGGAAATTTCCATAACAGAGGCGTCTGTCTTCTTACTGGGGATGTCAAACATCAAATGTTGGGACACGATGATTTCAGCCCGTTGGCACTAAGCGGGGTCACGTACACCGCTTCACTGCGGCCACCTTCAAAACGTACACGAGCTCCTCGGTCAAATACCAGCCCTTCTCACAACTACAGCTAAAAGCAGCAAGGGGGATACTTAACTGCATCGCCGTGAGCTGGCTCCTAAGGTGAAGTTAAAGGTTAGCAGGGTAAAATCCACCAAATGAAACGATACAGAAAGTGCAGAATGACACCGGAGCCGTGGGGCCTCGGGACCAACAGGTTTAGTTGCACAGGACTACATGTGTTTTTGTCTCAGTTCCCAGTACAGCTCAGATCTCCCACACTGAGCAACAGGCTCCCAGAGGGGCCAGCTGCGGGTGTGCAGCAGAGTATACACAGCAGGGTATACACGTCACCCCCCAGGAGAGTCCCTCCATCCTCCTGAGGAACCCAAGGGGGTCCTGGCCATACCAGGGGGCTCTTCCAGAAGCCCCAGGTAGGCAGGTTGGCCTCCCACCCACCACCTCAGGCCAGAAACACCCATTCTCTCTAAAACGTCAGAGCACTCCACCCTCCAAGAGCTTGCCCTCCAGGAGAGCTCACCCTCCATGCTGGCGCTACTCCCTTTGTTTCCCAAAACAAAGCCAATCGAAAGCAGGACAACCTTTCTTCCAGGCTGTTGTCTATACAAACTTAGAATAATTCTCCTCACACCAACAACGGTCACTGGAGGTTTGTGCTGTGCGGGACAGAAGGTGCTGGTTCAGTTGTTGCAGAAAGCAGGGCTGTGCTTCCTTGCCGGGACTTCTGTGGTGGCGAACGTGCTGGATTGACAACCGCAGAGCCCAAAGTCCTCCGTTAATCTATCTCATGGTGTTTTAATACCCAAAGTACAAAGTGAGCTAAGTGAAAGGCTGGTATCTCACCAACTTTTATTTTATTTTTTTTTAAATATTAAATTCTTATGTCATATAAGTAAATTAATCTTTTAATACCAGGATTTCCTACCACGTACCCCCCTCTGCTTGCAGAGAGACACACTGTGACAAAGCGACTCCACTAAGTCCGAGAGTGAGAACGCTGATGGGGAAAATACACAACGTCCTGGCTGAATCCAAGGGAAACGCTCTAATCCAAACCTCACTGGCAGCTGGATAATCTGCATCTTAATTCAGCTTCCCAGCAGGTACTGGTTTGCTTGTGCAAGAAGAAGAGCGGGATGGATACTCTTGGACCAAGCGTGATCTGATGCCAACAGGACCGTGGAGTCACAGGCTAAATTTCTAACCCTTGTCTGGGGGATTTCAGGCAGCAATTCCTTCCCTGAGCCTGGTTCTGCTGCCTTGTTGAGTCTGTGCTTCCAAAGTCAAGCACAAAACGTGCCCCCAGAGCCGTGGAGAGGCTGTGTATACGTGTGTGTATGTCTATGCAGGCAGCTCTGCTAGAGCACAGTGCGCTGGGACTTGACCCTATGCTAAAAAAAAGCAATAAACAGGTAGAGGAAACGCACAGCGAGCAGCCCTATACTGGCGAGAAGGGAGCCACAGCACAAACACAGCCCTGGCTCGAAGCCCTCAGTGCCTGGGGTTTCTACAAGCCAGGGACGTGACAACAAAGGGACTTCCACCACAGGCAGCGGGTTATCTGGTCAAACTAACACTGTCGGCTGGTGGTGTACGACCAGTACTGCCCAAAAGCAGGGACCAGTTCGCTAACTGGTGACAATCACGATGCTGGGAGGTCTGAGAAGAGCAGGGGAAATTTCCCCACCTCCTGGAAAGGCTTCTGTGCTTGACACAGTCCCATTAGGACCATCTTCTTCCCTCTAATTTGGCTCATTACAGATGCAAAGCCCTCCTCTGTGGTGAAGAACAATTTGCTGAGGTGAAAAGCAACCCCTCTAAAAGCCGATATATTCTCCTCCACCTTCTCAGTTAGAAATCCCTGCTCTGAATTTCAGCTTGCGCTTGAAAACGCATCTCTTTTGTCCTGCCTGACTTTACTACAGAAAAGGCTCCTTTTGCCTCCCATTTGTGCACCGGGTGCCATCTTTAATGATGATGTATGGGTGTCCTTTTCCTCAGCGGTGCTGTGGGGAGGGGGTCAAACATGTGACACCGCCAGCATGTGTATCAACAGCAAATTATAAACCGTGTCAATCCAAGTTAATGCAAAGCTGTAATCCTCTTTAACAAGAGATCAAATCAGTGCCATGAGTTATGTTCATTCTGTAATCTGATAAGAAATAGAGTGAGCCTCTAATAAAAGAGTAATGAGAGCCCTTAATGATGCTGTTAAAAGGTAGCGCCAGTTAAAATATTGCTGTTGTTCCAGCTGATTAGATCACTGTTGCATATTTGCACAATCTTGTTTTACCTGTCAGAATAACCTGGGAGATAAAGGTGTTTGGACCAAACATCTTTGTCCTTAAAGAACATCTCTCCTCCAAGTTACTGTCCTCCAGAGGTGAAATAATGATGTTCATCAAACTTCGCAGTAATTTGATATTATACCTTTTTTTTTTTTATGAAGTGTCTGTGTTTAGTCTCTGTTCCACACACACATGTAGGGTGGAGAGATCTGAAGATCTATATATCAAAGCTGACAGAGATATAACAAAACCAAAGCCCACGTTCAGCTCTTCCGAGGAACGTGGACTTCACCTGACCTTGCCCCAGGATCCTCTCCTGGAGATTGGGCGACTCTGCATGTCCTGAAAATAAGCTCGCTTGTCTGTGGGCCTGCAGGGAGACTCTGGCCTCAGTCTGCCCATAAATACAGACAACACCCTAGAGCAGAGGAGCTTCCTGCCCGTGCACAGATGACTGGTCTCCTCAAAACATGAGGCGGTTCACAGCTAGGCCAGCTTAAGGCGACCACACCGGCGATCTCAGTTCAACTACAGCTCTGGCCCAGACTGGCTGTGTAACCTCTGGCAAGTCACTGAGGGTCCTGACTCATGGATTTCTGGACCCAAACGCCTTTGGAGATACAGGCTATCATTTCCCCGTGCCTCAACTCCCAAAGTGTAAACCAGAGAAGACGGGTGGCTTCCCAGCCCTGGTGCACGTGGTGGTACTGAAGGACGATCACATTAAAGATCAGGCTGCACTAGATGCTGGAGCAATGGGATCAGCAAAGTGCCCCAGGTCACAAAGATGGGAAAAACATATTTCAAGGGAAGTGCAAGAAGCGTCACCTCCACGATGCCACCCTCAACGCCAGGTGAAATCACAGCCGTCGAGAGACCAACCCTGTTGTAATCCTGTACAAGACAGCCACCCTCTCCTCCAGACAACCACCTCAGCACACTTACATTCAAGATTTTGCCTTCAGGTTCCTTGTCTTAGGGCAGGCCCGTTGACAGAGCAATGACCTTGGACTGATTAGAAAAAAGCCTGGCCCAAGAGTACAATAAATGTATTTAAATCTATAAACACATACCCCAAGATAACCATAAAAATCACTTTCCAGTGTATGTTTTAAAATACCACCAGAGAGGGGTTAAAACAGAGGAGGGCTGGAGGCCACCAGTGTCCCACGTATTACAACATAATATATGTGAGCACAAGGTTAGAGAGCCAGGCCCATGCGTAGAGGGCACGGAAAACTGGCAAGCGGAAGATTAATTGCCTGCACAAATGCTATTATTCCAACCAGCAGCCAGAATAAGAAAGAAAGTGGCAGTGATTTTGACAACGACAGTTATTATACTTGCATGTTTCCTTTCTCGAGTTGAGGCTGTAAAACAATTCTGGAGTGACTGTCCATCGCTGCTCCTCCTCACAAGCATTTGCTCTTTGTTTCCTCAGCCAGTGGTTGGGGTAAGTGATGATGTGCCAGATGCTCGGAAGTTCTGGGCATCCCACAGCCATGTCAACAGCACTCCAGGACCGCCAGGTGAGTGCCAGCAGCTCTCTGCAGTGTTTCGGGGTCTCTCTGCACAGCCAGAGTAGTGTAAAATGGCTTCATGTACAGCAGAATCGGGCCCCAAGTACTCCTAGGCTGCATTAGCTATTTAAATAGTCAGAAACCAGAGAGGTGGTGGCTGCCCCAGCCCTGGCACCACTGCAGGGGAGGTTGGCCGGGGCTCTGAGCACCCTGCTCTAGTTGCAGATGGCCCCGCTCCCTGCAGAGGGGGTTGGACCAGATGAGCTTGAAAGGTTCCTTCCACCCCAAGCCATTGTATGATTTACTGGCATTTTCCCAGTATCTACCATCCGCTGTAGCTACTGGTAGAACTGGTAGAATGTTCAGATGTGTATTTATTTTGGGGTCATGCCTTTTAAGTGCCTGACCAGAAGAATAAAATCCAAAAAGCTCAGAGCAGGATCACATCCCTGCGAAGTGTATCCCTGCATTTTCAATCTAGTAATTCACACTTACAATCACTTACAGTGATGCACACGCACAATAAAATTACCTTCTTCTGTCACAAAGGAAAGCAGTTATCAGTACTGCCCTTCCCTTTTTTTTTTAATTCACCTGCAGTTTGAAGCAGATGTTGAATTTTTCTTGCCTTGTCCTGTCTGGCTGTGCTGCTACAGAGCTACGATGGCCCGTGGCAAGTGCAGGGGCATTTTAACCACGGCTGTGAAGTGACCCTAGAGAGTGGCTGTGATTTTCCAAGCATGACTGATAGCAGCAGATATCTTCATTTTGGGAAGAGTCGAACCAAAACACCTATAGAGACCTAATTTTCAGACACTGGCCACTCCAGCATTTTGAGTGTTTTATGTCTGGATGCAAACATAAATGGTGTAAACTGGGGAGGCAAAGAAGGAAGACAAGCTAAGGAACACCCAGCTTTTCAGTGTGCAAAGCAAAAATGCCCACCCAAATGTGGAAGGGCTGCTGCAAAGAGGGAAGAAGAATCTGTTCTTTAACAGGATGAGAAATAACAGGTCTAAATTACAGCAGAGGGAAATTTAAGCCCAGCATTAGGACTAAGCCACAGCACGTCCCGTGGGGAGGAAGCTGCAGAGAAACTGCTTATGGGAGACTGCAATGCCTGCAGTAGGCAAAGGTGAGGGATGTTCTTTGTGTTCCGGGTAACCAGCAGGCATTTTGGTGACCGGGGAGGAAAGCTGAGGCTTCTATTGGTCTGTCTCTTGTCTGAAACAAAATCTCTCCTATGTATGTTAAAAAAATAAAATACTACTACTCTTGCTTTAGCAGGGGGGTTGGACGAGATGATCTCCAGAGGTCCCTTCCAGCCCCTACCACACTGGGATTCCTAAACCGCTGTTTTTCACAGGCACCTCTCAACAGCAGGTCTCTGCTGCACAGAAGTGGAATCAGAGGCAGAGAATCACAGAGTGACCTGCTCAAGGTCATCCCCGAAGCCACCGGCAGAAGCAGGAGCAGAACCTGCCCGGCCTGATTCCGGCATCGCCCCATGCGGGGTTTGCTGGAAGGCCTGGTCTTGGCAGAACGGGGCAGAGCTGCCCCGGGGGTCTGACCCCTGCGGTGTGCCAGCGCGTCAGCCAGCAGCCTCACTCCAGTCGGCTAAACCAGCATCGGGAGCTAAGCGACTAAAACACCATTAAGAGCAAGTATGGCGGGCCTCCAAAGTGACTCATAAACTTAATGTAAGGAATAAGTTCCCGCCGTCAGACAATAAGCAGCAGCAGCTGCCGCCACAGCGCAGCCACCAAAGAACCAGTAAAAGAGGCGAGCGGTGCAATAACCCGCTCAATGTGGAGGAAAACCCCGGGAGACGTGTTCAGTAAACCAAATGTCAAACACTCTGTCCCCACCGCGATGATAACTGCGTCGACACAGCGTAACGTAGATAGCATCCCATTAGCTGGAAGAGCTTCTGAGGGTCAGCCAGGCCCTGTGCAGCTTGGGGTGGACTCAAGGTGCCTGTCGGGAAGCGCGGGGCGGAAGGGTTATGAAGATGGCAGCCAGCCGAAAGGTGGCCGAGGCCCAAGAAGGCTGTTGTGCAGAACGACTCCACCGTCCCAGCTGTTTCGATGCACTTCACGTTTGCATCGACTTGCTGGAAGATTCTGGCTCACGGAATGCATTTGCCACGCAACTTTTGGAACACAGGCGAGTGCAGTGGACTGCGAAGGAGGGAGCAATGTCACCTCTGGGGACAGCAAACATAGTACGGTAACTCCTAGATCAGTAGGTTCACTGGGCTCACTGGGCTTTTTTCACCTTCTTCCCCCTCACACACAGCACCCACCCAAGCTGAGCTCACCTCTGTTCTGGGATGGGGTGGGGGTCTGCACGCCTGCCTGACCTGTCGGACAGTCAATATGGATTATATGCAAAGAATAACAGACAGCCCGACCTCATTCGACATTCTCAAAGCATAAACAGTAACCAGTCGACTGGACATAATACTAAGAGGAGTCATGCATATTATTAATGCCTATGGTGTGAACTGGGTTTTCCTAAACGCACGTATTCCAGCTGCTCAGATGAAAAGCTGAGGGGAATGAGCAGCACACGGGCCCAGAACCACTTCTGAAGGATGGTACGACTCTGGGGAACATACGTCTGTCCTGCCCCACGTTTGATTTGGGGCTATCCAAAAAAGCAAAGACACCAATTCCAGGTAAGGAGGTCATTGCCAGCAGGGAAGCGCAGAGAGCTGCTGGCACAGGCCCCAAGTATCAGAAAGAAAAATGCACTTGATTTATTTGCCAAAAGGACAAAAGTGTGTATGTCCAATCTCACAGCGCCCAAGCCGCTTCTGTCCCTCTCTTCCTATGATGCAGGTAATGGGGTGGAAGCATTGGCCACTTGATATGGCTGGAGGCTCAGCTTTCACCCTACACATTTATTTTTGAGGTGAGAGGACCTGGACAATATTCAGAAATCAGAGCCACTTTCCAACTTGAAAAAAAAGAAAGAGTAAAGAAACTATAAGAAAGATGCATGATGAAACAGCATGGGTCTTATTACGGACACAAAACGTCTTAGTGTCAGCTTACTGGAGAGTTCTCATCCAGAAATCTGTGCAATACCCCAAAAGGCAACAGCCTAAGAACAGCAGGTACTTGGGTTTCCATTTCACAAACAGACAAATGGCATCTCACTCTCGCAAAGCAGAAACATGTTCCACAACCCAGGGGAAAGATGTTTCTCAAGCCTTCCACATCCATTCACAGGAAAAAATTATTCCACTTCCTTCCCATAGAAAGCTCAGCGTTCAGAGATTTAGTTTAAAAATCTAATACTGAAGAAATATGGGTGTCTATGCAGAAAAACTCTCTAGTAACTACGCACACAACTTTGCTGATAATTTTCTTTACTAATTAGGACATTAACACATTATAGTCTTCCAGTAAAATTCTTCACTCTTTAAATAAAGACAAGCAACATTTAATTCTCGAGCGAATCTTGACACAACTATTCCAGCTATTAATTGATTTAAGAAAATGCATATTAAACAGAATTCTAAGACATTGTCATTTCTGTTGAGAGACAAGCTCTCTGTAAGTGTCGATTACACCTGAAGACACCAGGTAACTTAGTTGTCTATCTCCAAAATAATTCCATAAAACTTGGTTTCAAAATGGGAGGAGCTTTAAAGCAGGGATCAAAATGTAGGTGATGAGATTTATGAAAATTTCCTGTTTGGTGTCACAGTAATTACAGAGTGAAGGCTCAGCCAGGCTGCCTGGACAGATGTGACCGCGACACCCAGGCTATGATGCCAGTGACAAATGGTTAAGTGATAAGAAGAAATGGAGGGGGCGACAGACTGAAGAACAGGTCAATATCACGCTGTCGTGAAGCCATTTGAGAAACATAATTAATCTATTACTCACCTGGCATCATCATTCATTGTGCAGTGGTCAATAGGTGCCATGAAGCTCACCAGCTTGCTATGGACATGATACCTGAAGAGTGCAGGAAATAAGCAGGCAGCACATTAGTAACTATTAATGATAAGGAAACGTTGCTGCTTGAATAGAAACCTGCTGGGCCCTGAAACGCCAAGTGCTGGCTTTCCCGGTGGCTGATACCTAGGAAGTCACTAGTTGTAGATGGTAATTCCCCCCCCTTCCCTCCTGCTCCTTTCTTGTAACGTAGGCAGAACAATAATCAGATGACACAGTGAACTGAATAGCAAGTAAATCCTTTTTTATCACAGCTAGAAAGAGGACATCCAGCATCCATTAATTGTGGCTGAGTACCTAATCAGACCCCCAGACAGACAATCCTGAGATGTCAGAGAAACAAGAACTCGTTTTCAGCTGGTGTCTTAATCACCTTCTGGAATTTGTGCCCAAAGAGCCCACTGTAGGCAGCAGAAGCGTCAGAGCATCAGACCCTTCTCAAACATCCATCTGCTACCACGGTCTCCTTGCTCTGTGGTATCTAGGGCCCTGAAGGGTATCAAAATCCCACTCTGCCAGCCATACCTATAGCTCAAAAGTCTTTTCCTGAATAACTTACAAGTGAAGCACGTGAAGAAAAAAAAAAACCAAAAAAACAAGCAAAGGACGGGACGGAAAAAAGACCTGGGCAACACAGAGATGAAGCACGTGCAAGGTCATCCAGTGCTGCTTCATCTGTCTCAGCTTCTGACCCACCAATATATTTCTGCAAGCTGTGCTGCACCTCCAGATACAGGGTCCCCTCCCCACTTTCCACGCTGGGCGAGGAACTCGCAGTTCGTTTCACGACTTATATTCAAGGATCCGACATAAAATTTAACAGAGTACTGAAAGACTCAGAATGAAAAGGTGGCTTTAAACCCTAGCGTCCAAGGGCAGGGGATTCCAAACCAATGGCCTTTGGTGTACACGACCACGCTGCCAGAGTCTGAAACGTTTGATCCGAGCTGCTGCTATTTTTAGTTTGACAAATAGCAGCAAAAGGATTCACAAGCATTTGCCCAGAATCACCTTTCCACTCGGTAACCTCTGCACTCCCTTTTCTTTGTTTATGCAGGACCGTGCCCTGGAGGGGATTTTTTAGCTCACCAGACTATTCCAGAATGGCTCTTCAGGCCCAGCACAGCTCACCTTTACACAGGGGTTTCTCTGCACAATCAAGTCTTTGTCACCCATGATGGAAGCAACTGCTCTGGTCTAAGGCTGGAATGATGGAGCCAGGGAGCAGACGTAGCCGTGCGGGGCTAGTACTGCAACAGCAACAGGTCAGCAGGATGGACTACGAAATGGGTTGCTCATGAGACACTAACAACTGATGGATTCATACAGATCAAAGGAGTCTGTGGAGTGGGAAGGGGACTTAGCGATTCAGATAAATTCTCTGACACCGGTTGTTTGTACAGAACTAATTACTGTCATGATTTTAAATCAGGACTTTAAGAATCCCACTGTAGCAGACATCAAATATTTCATTCTGTTCACAGAAAGACATCCCGTGTTGCAGCAGCACAGGACCAGAAATCACTGACGTGAGGATAGGTGTGTGCACATCACTCCTCCATATACACACCAAGGAATGGCATGTCCTAGCGAGGGACAGCGGAGTTCTAGGCACCAGGTTTCTTAAGCTCGGCTGCAGAGTTTTCGGATGAGCTCACTTCCCCTCTTAGTGCCTCAATTTCCCTGTCCATGAAAGGGACAGGTACTCATGTCAAGTGGAAGATCCACTGCTTCTGAAAGCACTCAAAGATCCTCAGACCCTACAATAAACTAGTGCATTTCATCCAAACGTGCTATAATACCGAAGGTTTGCTAAAGGATTGCTAAAAATGAGTTACGGAGACGGATGAAATTCAACATTAAGTACCTTGCTCTCCAGGATCTCAAAATCCTTCAAGAAAACAAATCTAAACACTGCTGCCACAATTTTAGAGAAGGAAGGAGGAGGACAGACGATAAGTGACCTGCTTGGGGTTTAAAAAACATTCATTTCGGCTCTCCTGGACTATTCCGAAACGATGCTAGAGCTTAACTGCATGTCAATCCTAAACACAGACAATAACACTTGCTTCTTTTATTGGTATTTTCCCTGGGGGGTCAGTGCAACTTTTATTTAAAGAAGACAAAAAAAAAGAAAGAAAAAAAGAAAAAGAAAAGAAAAAAAAAGAGGAAAAAAAAGGAGAAAAAAGAGAAAAAAAAAAGAGGAAAA
>JAAGNO010016992.1:14586-28813 GCA_033439905.1 Ceryle rudis | reverse complement strand
AGGGGAGCTGAGCAATGCTGAGCAAGAGCTAAAGGGCCCCTTTAGGGGGGCAAGAGGATGGGGCCAGACTCTGGTCACTGCTGTCCAGGGACAGGACAAGGGGCACCAGGCACAAATGGAGCCCAGAACGTTCCATCCAAACAGGAGAAACTTTTCATGTGAGGGTGTCAGAGCCTGGCCCAGGCTGCCCAGAGAGGTTGTGGAGTCTCCTTCTCTGGAGAGATTCCAGAGGCCCCTGCTCTGGGTGACCCTGCTGGAGCAGGAGGGTTGAAGGAGATGATCTCCAGAGGTCCCTCCAACCCCAGCCATTTTGTCATCGGTTTTCTTCGCCTCTGGAACAAAGCGGCAACGCCAGCCATGAGTGCTCCTGCACACGCGTGCTTCTGAACCCAGCAAAGCTTCGCTATCAGAACCAGCTCAATCAGGCTCCCCAGTCAAAACCAGGGATCTCAAAGCTCTTTTCCAATGTAAACGATTCTATGACTACCGAGCCTATGAGGAAAAAAAAACCGTGCAGAGGTCGCGTGGTTTGCCGAGGCCCACCAGCCGTGTTCGCCGGGGGCTGGGAGCAGCCGGGAGCTGACCCTGCCTCCTGTGTCCTGAGCTCAGGACAGAGCCTAAAATCTAGCGCAAGATTTAGCATGGAGCAGGACAACATTCCCACAGAACGAGTCCGAGGGCAAGAGCTTCAAAAGCTGTTGGTATCCACCTGCCTTTGCTGACACCAGAGCCAGCGTTAAAATTCACACTGGAGTCACTGGTGTGTGCTTCCTGCAGAAGCCACCTCGCAAGGACCCCCTCTCTGTGCCAGCTGGAGACACGCACACGGAGTGCGCTGCACAAAATTAGAGGGATTTAGAAATGCCATCAGGGTGTTGTTCAAGGGTAATAGAGATTCATTTCTCATTTCAGAGGTCAATTTTCATTTTAGAGGTTAGGTCTCATTTTCATGCACTATCTATCAGTGTTTCTAATACTACAGTTGCTGACCTTTCTGATTTGCAGACCCCTAAGAATTTCCAGTTGAGACAAAGAGCTAAGTACAGCTGAAATAAGCCTCGTGACCAAAGACTCGCTTCTCTTAGACCTCACAGATCAATTCAAATTAATACCTCGCTAAAGTTGCTCTATAGTATATCACAGGAAACAGTTGAGTTTACAAAGAGAAATGCCATCGGAACAAAAGGAACATTTTTCTCTGATGTTATTAAAATCTTCAGAAAAGGCAGTGCAGGCATGGGTCACTTCTGCCACGGCACATCAAAGCCACCTACTCTGTCTTGCAAGTGGCATCGCTGCCTTTGAATTCACGAGTCAGGAACGAGAAAAGGTGAGACACAGTCTCAGCCCGGGCACTCCGCTGGCTGCTGTAGGGGGAAGTCAAAATGATTCTATCAGGCCCCTTGTGCTAGTAAGAATATCAAACGGGGGGGTTGACAATGTTCATTTTAAAACTACAGCGCAGAACAACGGCCGAGCAGAACCTCGCACTGCTTCTGCCACCTTGGTCATTTGCTGAAAGCAAAAGAAAAAGATTCAACTCTCCGAGGATCTGAAATAATGAGGAAAACCAGGAGAAACCCAGCCTTGAGGTTTACCAGCAGCTGCTTACCTTTACTAGAACGCTCGGCCGCTCCTTGGCTAACAAACCCCCCCAGTTTATTAGTGAGGAACTCTAAAATATTTGCAAATTGCTTATGTGGACTTTCGTAACCCAGTGTCTGTTACCAGAAACAGTAAACAAACAGTTACTGCGCTGGGAAGGTCTACAAACAGCACGGCACTCCGCTATCTTTTAACAGAGAACCCTTTCAAAGGCCGGGGAGAATTAATTCCCTTCACCCTGCCTCACAGAGCCCCAACATGACATGTCACACTGAAAAAAAATGTGTTATTGTTATCTTTTAACAGTTTAAAAAGCAGTTATTTTTTTAACACAATCACTGCAGGAAGCAAGAAGAGAGAAGCTAAGCATAACTTGTCAAGGCCAAGTCCAGAAGTGAGACTACGCACACCAAACACTTTTCCTCGTTCTTGGTCACTCCTGAACAGCAAGTCTACAAAGCTGCATTTTACCAATGTAATTTCAATACTTCTTCATTCATTTTTTCTCCCTTAGTCTTTGGAGACTAAGGTAAATCACATGAATTTCTCCTTCTCTTTTCACTCCATAGCATCAATTATGCAGAAGTTGCTTCCAGTCCAGGACTCCCTCAGGATCCCTCTCCCACTGCATTCTGCCCAAATGCAGCTGCTTCTTTTCCTCTTTCAAGCTCCCACTCAGTAGCAGAATAACACCATTTGGATTTGGAAAATTTAGACCGCAGCTCCAATATTCCTTTTAAATCCCTTTGGGATGCTTTTCCAAAGTTTCATTTTCTGCAATCTCTTTATCATGTAAAAAACCTGAACTGCAAGATGAAATCACTGGACAGTCTCTTCCTAAAACACTTTTTATTAAGATAGCTTGTATAAAATGGGCACTGACTTGCCTATTTTCTAATAACCCAGTAAGAGAAGTTTCAAATCAAGCTTTAAAACGTGTTATTAACCATCTACCCAGCCATCTGAAAGATACATGCCTGTGATAAGAGTATTGTATTGCCATTAACCTGTGGGACGGTTCGAGACATCTCTTACTCACACCAAACTCTAAATGCATCTAATTAAAGCCACAAGATCAGCTGTCCATATTAATCACTCACCAGTTTAATTAAGGTAAACCAGCTTGTCAGAACGGCAGCCTTTTCTCTATTCTTCACCATTATCGATTTTTAATAGTTCGCTGGATTAGTAATTACTTGTTTATGGCATTATCAAATACCTGGGAGAGAAAATCACAGTATGTGCCCAGGGAACTGCCTCTGGCCGACTCTCGCGTGGGACAGGAGGAGGAATTCACCCCAGTCAGGTGAAGTTTTCTAGAAAGCCACACGGTGTGATTTAGACACAAGTGCGACCCAGAAGAGAAAGCAACTGAGCTACAAGTAACTTAGCGAAAGATCCAGAGCTGCAAGTTTATTCTGTGGTTCCCTGGATTCAAGCAGGCGTTCTGAACACTGAGCTAGGGGAAAGAAGTCAGAGTAAAAACCACGTGTCCCAGAGAGTGGGCAGGTACAGACAGTGCCACTCCACAAGGGACAACGATGAAGAAAGCTACGAGTCCTACAACCGAGCAAGGTTTTCTACGGGATCAACTCCTTTCCTAAGCAACTGGGGTACAGATAAGGAAGGGAGCAAGCTGCTTCCTTGCTCTCCAAGCATGCGTATCTTGGAGTAAACCCAAGACAGGAACGGCCCATTTCAACCCGAGGCAGTATCCAAGGGGGGCTCCTCCAAGCCCTCTCCACGGGCCTGCCTGGCAAACCACCACCACCTCTCTCTGGAGACATCAGGGCTTCGCTAAACATTCCCCGTCCACTTTGGCCCCGCTCAGCTTCTGGAGTTGTGGTGATCACAGACACGACCGATGATCGCGGGGTGATATAAAATGTGGTGGCATCCAACATAACCAAAACCGGGGGAGGAGGGAGCAGGAGAGCGGAGAAAAAAAGGGATTATGTATATTCCTAATTCTCCTTAGGCATACCTGCTGCCATCAATGATGAACATTTGTTCTGGGAAGAGCTGCTACCAGTGGAACGCTTAGCATATGAACACTAACCTAATTCCTGTTGGAAATAAACCCATTTCCACTCTCTCCTTTACTAGAGGAGTATTTCAACCTAATAATAAAACCTCCACTGTAGCATGTCAGACCAGCAGCTCGCTGGTACCAGGCTGGAATTTTAAGTCTTAATGCTGCAGTATCAGCTGTAATGAATTCTACATAAATATGACTTCTAAAAATAAAAAGCCTTTTTTTCTTCCCTTAAAACCACGTGTGGAAAAAAAAAAAAAAGAGTTTAAAAGGAAAGGAAATGGTGTCTAGCCTCTCACTGCTGCCAGTAACGAGGATCCTTCTGAAACAGTTTAACTATCCCCACCCAGTGCAATCCAAATAAATATTTCCCTTGCATTATTCAGCTCAGCTTTACATTACCATTCACATGGGCCACCACGATAAAAAATATCACTGCTTATAAAACAAGTGAAGAATATGAGGAAAGGCAAAGTGGGATGAACAGACAGAACAGAGTTATACCCTGAATCGTCGTAAAATTCCACCGGCCCCACGTGGTGAACTCCGCTGAATACCAAGACCTGGACAAGAAAATTGTTTTTCCACAGGAAAAATAGATTCATTGAAGTGTTCTGCATTATAATCTGTAACAAAACAGTGTAGCTACTTCTTTTGTTATCATTAAGTTGTGCACAATTCATCAGATCTCGCTCATTTTTCCTTGCTTAATTTCACACTAACACACACAGGAAGTTGACTTCTAATGGCCTTTATCTGAATGTTTACCTTTAGTAAACCATAAGCAGTAACCAAAATAAACTGTGCATTATTTAGAAAAATCAAAGTGATACTAAAAAAAAAAAATAAACCCAGCTCTAAACTTAAATACAAAGAAAAAAGCGCCCGTTGAAACGCACACAAATACTTTGCAATAAGTAGTAGGCACCGAGGTCAGAGTTTCTCCATCACCCAGAGACACTGGTGCCAGTTACTTCCAAAGGACCAGCTCCCTCTCCACATTTTCCTTCTCTGTGTACATCCCCACACGCAAATTGCACACGCACACAAAAGCGCCGCACAGTTATGAGCCATCTGAAAGAAAACACGCTCAGCGCGCTGTCAGCGCTCTATTGTAATGCACTCTCCCCTTGCTCAATGCAACGCTCAGCTTCAGCTTACCACCCTGACAAATAAAGGAAAGCACTTTATGAAACCAATTTAATTGGGAGGTGACAGAAAACATACAGCCGGTTTCTTTCTCCTTATCCCTGAATTGGCTTCAGCTCCAATCTCTGCCAAATCCCACTCAAGAGAAGACGTTAACCGGGGCAGAAAACAGGTGCTGAGCAGTGTCTGGCAAGGGGCCGGCACCCCCACAATTACCTGCACACAAAGAAGTGGTAATCTTTACAGATTATCTCACCCAAGAAGCGTACTGGGGGAGAGAGGGAGGCGAAGAGAGGAAGAGGGAGGGAGGGAGATGGGGAAAAAAAAAAAAAAAACCACCCAAGTAAGAAAGGAAAATGAATGTGTAGCTGCCTCGCGGCTCAGCAGATGTCTGTGCGTGATGTACGAGGCCGGCATAAGCTGTCGTAGCCCGCTGCCAAAGAGTGGTAAGTGATTAAAGCCTCCGCCAGCCTAAGCACCATATTTAGAGTCTATGGGGTTGCGAAAGTTGCACCCATTCCTTGCTGTGCTGCCAGATGTTGCTGGCTGGTCCCGCTCCCGTTCAGCGCGCGGGGGAGGCGGCAGTTGGCGCAGGGAGGAACGCAATCTGGAACGCTTCCGGAGGTGCCGCACATTAAACCGGTGTCACCCATCCCTCACTTCTGCCGAATGCTGAAACAACTCCAATTTGCTGCCGCTTCCCTCTTGGGAAATGGCCAAGATACAGTTGTGCCTGGCAGACCCATTTGTTTTACTCAGGTGATTCTCTTCCCTCGGTGACCTCTATTAGTTTAAGTTTTAATTTAGATTAACCCCAGCACCCCAATTAACCAGTGAGGGGAAAAGCTAAGCTGGGACTAGTCATATTTCTGAAATCACGATTTATCGGAGTTAAAAGTTATTAGAAGGAAAGACGGGCCATTCATCTATTGCTACTTTTCTTCAAAAAATTTCACGTTTCACGGCCAGTAAGCACCTTTTCTGCACAGGTCCACAGACTGTCAATCATAGCTACTTCCCCTCGACCACTTCATGATTTTGTTGTCGTGATTTAACTTAGGGTCCACTTGGCCCCCAAAACTGGGCTTCTGGGTCCACTCAGAGCCCAAATTCCACCGCAGTATTATCCGTACAGATCTGGCCTCTTCAGGTCCTCTCCAAACACCACCTCAGAGCCTACGCAGAGAACCTGGCACCTTCACCAGCCCAGGAGATGCTGCTCGGTCCACAGCAGTACCAGCAGAGCTGCTCTCACCATAAATACACAGCCTGGAGAGGAGTGAGATGGGAATACAACCCTGACTCTAGGGCAGGCTGCCTTGAGCAGATCCCCCACAGATGTTAAACATTCAGATTGTCCCAATTCTGCGCTGGGTGAGCTCTACTGCAAAAACTGTCTTGGGCATCTACAGCAGTAGGGTTGGAAGTGTGTTGAAAACCCCCTTGGAGAGGAAAAAAACCAGGCACCATTAATGCCCTATTTCCCATCTGTAAAACACAGATAAGAACTGCCAAGTTAATACATCTTTTTATTCACCTTTAGTCCTGGCTTTGTACACGAAACCCCAAGTTTTGAAAGTATTCAACTGCTTCTGGTTAAATCAGTTATCAGAGCACAGTCACACGGCAAGTCTTCCACTGCCCTAACACTTGATTAGCCACTCTAATAACTATTCAGATCAGAAATTTCTGCCTTTCTAATGATATAATGATATTTGTTTAGTCCTAAAGTTAAAGCTCTCCGTGGATCATCAGAACAAAAGTAGCTTTCTGTGCACTGGGGAAGGACTCAGAGTGAATCCCACTCCTCACTGTACGGCAATTTCAGTTTTTCATGAAGCTGGCACTGGCATTTATTAAACAAATTACAAACACAAGGCTTCCCGAAGCTGCAGCCTCCAGGCACTGGGTGCGGATTCCTTGTTTCTAAGAATTTTGCAAAGAAAAAGAGTAACTGGCCTGAATCCAAGCTGGCACAACTCCAAGAAAAGCGCTGGAGAAGCCCTGCAGCTTTTTCATTCAGAAGGTAGATGAGATGTTTCAGGCTGAGATCAGAGTAACTCAGATGCTTTTGAGGATCTACTAGAATCATTTTTCATAAGGGGACTCTACCCACAGAGAAGAGTCACCTTTCGAGAATTCGGGAAGTTCTTCTCTCGTGTTGCAACGTTCACCAGCGAGCACGACGGGCTGAGAGCTGATCCCGCAGCCCTCGCTCACTCAAGGGCAGCAGTGCCAGTAACAGCAGAAGTTTATAGCCACGGTCCAAGCTTAACCTCTCACAGCCCTATATCCAAAGTCGAGAGGAAAGTCCTCTGAGGTTTCTACAGAGATATAGTTCTGTTACCAGAGAAACTCAGAGCGCAGAACCGACCGCATTCGCTCCGTAAGTATTAAAACCCAACCGGAGCTGTAATTCCAGCCCAGATTCGCCATCACCCACCTCGTGATAAAAGTCATCGTCATCATATATCTCCTCATCGATGTCCTTCAGGTGCCTGTTGGAGTCTGACGGAGGGAGGACTTCCTAGAAGCACAAAGGAAACACTGAAAGCTCCTGTGTGCGTTTTTCTGTCCCTAACTCTGATGACATCACGTGCAGCAGCTTGTAAACACGCTCGAAGATATGAAGGGACAGAGAAAAGCTCCCCACGTAACAAGCTTTTAAGGACTAGGAATACATTTAAAGGCAAGGCAGAAACGCTGCTGATGCCAAGGTAGATTTATGATACCTTTACTGGGAAATAAATAGGACTGTGCAAAGTCTTTCTGGCAAAATACTACAGATATTTTTAATGTAATGGCAAAAATATATCTTGCAAGTGCAGTAATTCTACATGATCTCTCAGGATTGAGTATTTATTCATTCTTAAATACTAAATTAATAACGGACTCCCTAGTAATGTATTCTGTAGGTTGTATGCAGTGTGATTTTAGAAGTGACTTTCTGGGTTAAAGATTCTAAACCCCAGAGTGAAACCAAAGTTTTGGAGAAGCTACATCAAGAAGCAGCTGTAGCGAGAATCCCTTCCTACAGCACAGGAGGGACACAACCGCACACCGAACCTTGTCCCCCGCCAAGAACTGGCACAGGAGCCAATGCAAGCACCACAAAACCAGAGTGGCAATGTCTGCAGCATTTTCTTAGCCATTACACAACAGAAATCACCGCTCTGCTATCTCCTTCATAAATCTCTCGCCAACGAGGGCATTACCTGCTAAAGGCTCGAGCTAATTGCTTTGCAGGGAGTTCCACTGCGGCTACAGGAGAGTTACACGAGCAAAATGCCCTTACCGAATTTTCAGGCACAGATTCAGGGACTGGCTGAGGTTCCTGCTTTCCCAGCACTGTATACACCGATCGCTTGGTCTGTGTCCGCCGTAGTAATCTCTCTTTGTCCATCATAATATGATCAATCTGAGTCAAGATTGAACGCTCAAAGGCACCGAAACCCTGCAACAACATTAACTAGTGTCAGATAATGCAGAAAGCCTTTCCTCAAGGCAGCAGTGTTCCTCTATCTTTCCATGTCAGCGGATAAGCAGACAGCATTCCAAGAGGAGGGGGTCTGGGTTTCGTTGCAGGGATTTCTGCTAGGATTTTTTATTTGTTTCTCCCTCTCTCTCCCTTCCCAACCTCAGGCAACCCAACGCCTGGCTTAATAAAATGCCTCTGCTGTTCTGGTTCAGATGAACTTCTCAATGATTAATACTAACTCTCAGATGTTAGGAGACCCTGGATCTTCGGGTGGAATGATTACCCATTGTATTGAAGCGCCCGCTTCCTGGAGGAGGAGAGCCACGGGAGCCCCTAGTTCTGTTCCCAAACACAAACAGCTTGTTGAGCAGCAATAGTGGCATTTTCCTAGAGCTCACTTGCTGCTGGAGCCTGACTGTGATGAGGTGCCTGGTTGGGAGAACATCAATACTACCCAAGAGTTTTTCGCAGAACATGGGAAACCGTTTGCCCCTGATTTTTTTTCCTGCCTGCTCGAGAAAGAAAGAGAGCAGATGATGCCTTTGAAATTTGAGGGCTGAGCTTCCTTCCAAACTCCTTTAAGGCTGGGAAAAAGAGTGTACCTATGCATTTGGTTCTTACTGCCGGAACCTTCGGCTCAACTTGGAACACCCACGAGGCGAAACTGCCAAATCGACGTGTTCCACAGATCTCTGCCACACGAGAACCATGTCAGGACACACGAACACAGACTTGCCTTTCCCATTTTGCCAGATGCCAGCTTTGTCTTCTCGTGCCACTTCTGCAAGACCTTGTTCCGATACGTCCTGAAGTCAGCGTACCGCTTGGCTATGAAATCTGGGTAGTCCTCCATCTTCAGCTTTCTTTTTGGAAGGCTCCTCCTCTTCACCTGAGCTGCGTCTGCATGCTCTTCATCACTACTGCTGGGGATTTCATCATCACTGGAACAAAACCACACAGACTGAACCCCCTACAGCTTGCTAAGGCAACACACGGGAATTCTGCACGGCCCCTCCGTCACCACCCATGCTTTCGCCACACCGTGGTGACATTTACGGCAAAAGACCCAGGGCTTAGCCCCACCTTCGGGATCAGAAAGGTCACCAAACAGCCTTCCCACACTGGCAGAAGGAATTCAAATGGTCATTTGTCCAGAACATCCGTCACCCTGATACAGCAGCAACTGAGAGAACAGCAGAGAGGGAGTACGCTGCGGAAGGCTGTGCACTGTCCTGTTTGGTGGAGACCAGAGGGTTCAGAAAGATCTTGTCTTACTTTGTACTTACCTCTCAGCTTTTGATTGCTTTCCATCCACCAGATGCCTCGTGCCTGGGTACTGATAAAGCAGCTCATCCTGCAGTTCCACTAATACTTTCAGCATCGCCTCCAGGGCTTTAAAACCTGCGGAACAAGACACAAGAGTGACCGTTTCCCACTGAATCTTCCTTCTGATGAAGACTCAGCTTTGCGGTGCTTAGTTTCTCATCCTGAATCTGAATTTCTGCCCCAGCTACTGCATGTCCCATTATCTGTTTTCCTCTAATCAGGTCGAAATGTGGTTTTACCTTCAAACTGATTTATAGCCGCTCATGTCAAACACCACCACGCTGGGAAAGAACACATCTTTCCTACAAAGGGAGGAAAGGAGGCAGGGCTGCCTCCTAAACATCTGCCTGGCTGCACATCGGGAGTATAATGAGCTCATGTTTCATCGACAAACATTCAGACCGCGGAGCCTAAAGGATTAGCAGGCTGGAGAAGCAAGCACCGCGCGCAGACGTGTCTGATGACACACGCGTATGACAACAACCTCTTCTGCTGACTCACTCGTTTCTCTCCCGTGTCAAGTTCTGCAGTAGAGGCCAGATGCAGTTGAATAACGTGAAGCAACACAAGGGAAAACGCACATATGTACGTCCCACCTAAACTGGACTTCTGCCTTTCCCTTCCTGCACGTCATAGGGAGCAGAAGGAGGGAAGGCGAGAAGAAAAACCAAACTCCTGCAGGGCTGTGACTACGGCTGCGCTCACCACAGAGGAGGTATAAGACACTAGATTGTAAGTAAAATTAAATGCAGCAAGACCTCATCTATGGAGGAAACTTAAATAACGACCTAGAAAGGTTAATGAGAAGAGTCTGATCAGAAAAGCAGAGCTGCAGAGAAGCCAGAGGTTCTTCGAAAGAGAGAAAGGGAAGAAAAGATTGGGGTGAAGAGGTGCACAAAATGATCGCTACACGGTGCGAAGGTTAGTTTTAGAGGGATGAGTAGCTGCTTTCCAGGGTACTTGCAGACACAAATCCTGACTGTAGATCCTGTGCTGTGTACCCAAAGGCTCTCAGAGACGACTATTTCCCCTGTCTATGCAGATGCAGAGAAAACCATCTCTGTTCCAATGATCTTATGGTCTCCAAGGACACGTGGTTGCAGCTGACTGCGGGAAGGGTTAACCGCACACTCCTGCAGCATCTGTCCTTTAAAAATAGTTCTTTTGTGGCAACCAACAAGCCTCCCTGCAGAACGCTCTGCTAGAAAACAAGTGTTTGGCTAGGCCTACACAAACTCTCCCTTTGTACGCTGCTACACATCCATCACAGGGGCAGCTCTTACAGGTAAAAACACTTAGCACGCTTCTATCCGAAACCTACAATGAACTTCGCACAATTAATTTATATTTCCCCAACACTGGTCTACTCCATCCTACTCTCACAAAGAGGCACCGCAGAAAGGCGGCAAAATGCACCATTTGGAGGAAGGCAACAACCCCGCTTCAGGATTGGTTTTCTCGCAGGCTTGGCTCCCCTTCCCACGCACCCGGAACAAGCATCCTCACAGGCAGCAGAATCCCTGGCTGGCAGAGCACGGGGACTCAGCCAGAGGGCAGGAGGAGCACTGCAGTGGTGGGACGTTCCCCAGAGCTTCCCCTGGTACCTCCTCTGCCCCTTCCTCCACTGATGTGAAGCCAGTGGGGCTGCTCTGCTCAACTCCCAAACCTGGCTCTGTCTTTGCAGTTAGCCTAACAGAAAGGGGAGAACTTCTCACTGCTCTTTTTTCTTTCCTTTTTTTTTTTTTTAGATGGAGGATACAGAGATCATGGATGGCGTGAACAGCAAATCTTCATCAGCCAGACAGAGACAGTGCAAGCAGAAATCAGCCCAGACATCCCGAGGTCTCAATCTCCCGCATGTTACCAGTGATGCTGCTCAGTTGTCACCATCTTCAGATAAATTACAGCCTGACCTCAGTAACAGGAATGTCAAGGAGAAGGTGCTTTAAGATTTTTGTGGCAGATCAGCTGTTGGACTCATCCTCCCCGAGCCCGCTGTTCATTACAGATACGTTCTGACAACTCTTCTATATAAACCTATTAAGGGATTAGGTTTGCCGTACTTGTAAAACAGCCGCGTGTCAGCGTCGAAACAATTCCAGGAGACAAACAGACAAAAGCCCTTAAAAATGCATTTGTTGTATGTGTCTGCAGCTAAAGCATCACTTGCAAAAGCAAAGTGCCCCCGCCCTAGCCTGAGTGCACAGCTTACAACAGCAAAATCTTTCCCACTGCCTGCAACACAGCTAAATGTCCCCAGAGCTTCCGAAACTGTTTATTTTCTCCCCGCTGCCTATCCTCCAGCAGCAGAGCTAATGCACCCCAGGCGGCTTTGATCCTGTCAATTACAAGTGGAGTAGCACTCCAGCTCTTCTGGGGGAGAGCGGGGCCACGGCGAGCGGGCGAGGAATAAAGACAGGCTCGAGCTCCCCCAGGCTATGAGATATGGACCCCAACAGAAGTGGGGATGGGGAGCAATTTTATCTGGAGTGAAGGGGATGGAGAGGGCAGGGAAGACAATGACGGTGCGTCTAAGCGGGTGGGAGGGCTAATTATTCCAGACAGTGGCTTCATCATGAGCCTCTTACAGCTGGGTAATTTCCGTGTTTTCAGTTCTTGTGTATTTAATAGCATTATTGGATGGCATTCTCATTGTTACTGTTGGGTGCTTAAGTGTGCTGTAAACTCAACTTCAGAAGCCAAGTGTCACCCTCCCCTGCCCCTTCCCATCCAGCCCTGCCCTATCCATTTCACGTTTAATTCCAGGAGGGACTGTTTTCTTCCCAGTCTCCTCTGCCTCTTCATCTTCGCTCCCCTCTAATGCCCTCGCCTGCCCTTACACCGTCTGCTTTGGGGAAAAGACCGAATCCATTTGTGAACAAAAAACTGTTTGGCAGATGTAAATCGTGTCATTTTGAAAGGAAGCCGGACACCAACCCTCCTGCTCTCCTACCCCTCACCCTCAGCATTTCTATTTTTAATGCTGGCCCTTGTCTGAAACGGACAATTAAACAGAAGAGAGGCACAAACCCAGAGCTTTCAAGCACACCAGTGCATTATGGCAACCAAGTAGCAGCTTTCATACGAGATAACCATCGGGTTGGTACCTCCTGCTCCCTTCCCAGCTCTGTTCACAGAACAAAGCCAGAGACACCTCTAAGAGCACAGGCAATGTAGCAGGGGCCTCCCACTGCCAAGAGCTCCGTTAGGTCCCAAGCAGTCCCTGATGACTTTCAGTTTCTAAAGCTTTCGGGACCAAGAAGATATCAACACGGTGGTTTTCAGCCCCACAACCAGACCTAGGCTGAAACGAGGCCGTTAAAGCTCTACACCTACCTCCCACCACTCACTCGCTTACCAGCAGGAAGATCCTGATGCCAGCTCCTTTTCCAGGAGTTACTTCTGCACATCCAGCCTGTGGTTTTTCAGGACAGGTGGCTCAGCACCACCTTAAAACCAACAGAAGCTGGACCCCTTTCTGGCATTTCAGTATGAGCAACTGAAATCCCCCTAACACCAACTCACACTCCATGTGTAGGAGAGGCCAACTAACCTCGGGACAACACACAACCCCTCCTTCCATCGAACCTTTCCTAAAGCTGCCCTTTGGGAAAGAAAAAAAGGATGCTGCGTGGGATCCATCTGCAGCTGCTCCAAGAACACAGTGAACCTGGTCTGAATGTAACTTCCAGCTTAAATGGGACTCAAGAGTGCCTGTGGTGAGATGCTAACTTCAAAGAGTCACTTTTAAGAGTCCATGGGAGCCCCTTCATTTTGTAGACAGGAATGAAGAAGTTGTTCCAGATCCAGCAGACAGCTTATCAATCCGCCAAGAAAGCTGGGAGCCAGTATCAGTAAATCAAAGTGTGCCTTTCTGTTAGTACTCTCTCATACGTTCTCATTTTATACATCCCTTCACCCAGTCAGAAAGTAGCCCTGGAGTATTTAGCTCCATTCAGGGATAGCACTGCCATGTATCAAAGTGTCAGGAGACCCACCAGAGATGAAATCTGTCCGACTGCTCTCAAACCACAAAAATCAATTTTGTCAATGCCAGTGGTTAGGGACACACTGGCTGTGCCGCTGGCATCCCCCTCGGTGCGGGGCGGCTCCTGGCCACAGGCTACAGACCCACCCCCCCCTCCACCAGCTGCGCCTCCGGTGCCACCAAAACCCAAGCAGTGCCACGCTGGGGACTCGCAGCTGCGATGGCTTCTGCGCCTGCCCATCGCCGTAAGGTCAGCGCTCCTACAGCAAGGCAGCTTCCCGCGCAGAAAAAATAGCTGCGCTCTTTTTCGTGACCTCTAAAAATGGGGTCTCATTTCATCTTCCCAGCAGCTGCAGAGAGCAGCAGCTGGTGCGGAGCAGCAGGGAGCGGCCTCATGCAGAGACACTTTAAGTCGATGGAAAAAAAAAGCCGATGCCTCGAGGCCAGGCTTTCAAAGGTATTCACAGAGCCAACCAGTGGGATTCCCAAAACTGCTACACCAGACAAGCTCCTCCCCACCTCACCCCGGAGCATCCACCCGATGGATTCGGAGTATGACTGTCAGGAATCCTAAAAAGTGGGGCAAAACTCCCAGGATATTCAGTCCATCGCTGTAGGTTTGCAGCACCTTCGCGGGGGCGATGGG
>JAAGNO010016991.1:41084-54812 GCA_033439905.1 Ceryle rudis | reverse complement strand
AGCGTAGAAAGTTCCCTCTAAGCATGAGGAGGAACTTCTTTCCTTTGAGCGTGATGGGGCCCTGGCCCAGGCTGCCCGGAGCGGAGGTGGAATCATCTTCCCTGGGGAGATTCCCAACCCACCTGGATACATGGAACCTGGACGCCCTGCTCTGGTTGGCCCTGCGGGGGGGGGGGGGTGTGATGTGGGGGCCCGCGACGGGGGGGGGTGAGGGGTGAGGGTTAGGGGTTAGGGGGTGGGGGTAGGGGTAGGCGGGAGGGGCGGGGGCGCGCGGCAGGGAGGGCGCGGCAAGGAGAGGCCAGTGTGCTCCCCGCACCCCCACGGCCCCCCCAGGCCACGTCGGGGTCGTTGATGGAGTGAGCCTCGTCCATGATCAACCACTCCAAGTCCCTCAGCACATCGGGGCCATTGTACAGCATCGACCGGCAGGGGGGTGGGGGGCAGGGAGGGTGGTCTGTGGGGCCGGGCTGCGGGTGTCGTGTGCCCCCCCGCCCCTTCCCCTTCGGGACTGTCCGGGGCTCGGGGTCCCGTTCCCCCCACCCCAAACCGGGAGAAAGCGTCAGCGTGGCCAAACCCCGGCGGTCCGCGGGCCCCCGCGAGCTGGAGGGGGCCGCCGGGAGCTGAGTTCCTGCCGTGGGCCGGCCGCGGGGAGCGGCGGGCGGGCGGCCGGGGCTGGCCGAGCGGCGGTGGCTGTGGCGGGGGGGGATTACATGCCGACGTGCCGCCGGGCCCGTCGCCGGGCAGGGCTGCTGGGCTGGTGCAAGGATTCCTGGCCTGCGGCCGCAGCAGCCTGCGCTGAAAACCAGCTCCTCACCGGGGCGGCTGGGCCTGCTTTCCTCTCAAAAAAAAGGGATCTGGGGGAAGCGTAACGTTGGAACTGCTAAATGCCTGTGAAATACATGGAGTGGCTGCTTTTGCTGGGTAGAAACCGTACGAATATCTGTCATTGAGGAAGGTCAGCTTCCCTCTGCGCTGCCAAGGGGCCTGCTGCATAGGGGTGGCCCTTCTCCCTTCGCGCCCGTGGGATGCGCGCGTGAAAGTGGCAAAAAAAACCCCAAAGTCATTTTGGTTTGTTTCCGAAGGGTGCAGATGGCCTTGTTTTCTTTTTTGGGTAATAAAGGATGGTGCTGATTTAGCACTTTGCAGCTGGAATGCTATAAACTCGCTCACTAATAGCTTGTATAATATTGATACGCTGCATCCGAGTGATCATCACTGTCTCCTCACCTGGGAGGAATTGAAAGTAGGGCCTCGCCTTTCCCAGCTCGCCCGGTGCAGTGGTGATGTGGGATTTTGACCCGACTGTTGCTCAAACCTCTGTGTAGCTTGCTCAAGAGTTACTTTTCCACTTTAGCAATATCGTAGGAGCTCAGGTGCAGAAGGGAGAGCTCCTTAGGTCGAGCTAAGACGTTGATACCTGCTGGCTTTCCCCTTCCAAAGCGTGTTAAGAATTTAAGATGAATGTTGTGCTTCATCATACTTCTTGTGGATAATTCCAGGGCTGTATATTGAGTGAACAGACAGGGAGTAAGGTACTGCATTCAATAAATTTTAATACTGTACGAATCTTCCTAGAGAACCTGAAATCTAACTACAGGCTGTTTGAGGTTTAGCTTGCGACTGCGCTCAGTACCCGAGAGGAATATTAACAGTGGCGGGATGAAATCTGATTTCAGACCGTACTGGTTGTGCTTAATCAGTTCCATTAGCAGCTCCGGCTTTCCCTTCCCTTCTGCGGGGCACGAATAGAAAAGCTTTAAACCCTTTTCTTTTTTTGTATGTCAGATGGCGTTGTTGAAACCATGTGCTTTTGTCTCGTTGTTCTGAAATTTTAAGGAAAGCTTTGTAAAGCCAGGCTTGGAATTAATGGGACATTGCTTCCTGTTGTATGAAGAATGTTGAGATTATATATAAGATTTTTTTTTTTTACCTTTGCCTTGAACTAATCATCAGTAATCAATCCTTTTAGATTGCCTTTTTAATCTGGCGTTATTTAACTGTTCAGCTTGATTACAGTCAGGAACGGGACTATAAATGGACCGTTACCGTGAGGCAGGTTGATGCTAGGTAGGGTGAACGAAGCTTCCCTCTATTCCTCAGACTGAAGCTTTTACTCTTGAGGATGCTGAAGAAAGGATTTTTTTCCTCCTCTTGCTTAAGGGTCTGATGTGTTTGGAATCTGGACCGTGGTTGCAGATGATTGTATATTAACCTGAACTCCTCGACTTCAGGGCCGGCTGAATGTCGCGTTTAGCGCAAAGCCAGGGTTGTGAACAGCACAAGTTACTCTGGTCTTCCTTTTAATTGTCTCAGTCACATAATGAACCAAAAACACGTGACAGATGCTAGAAATGGGAGAAAAAGTGTGTTGGGGTTTTTTTTTCTACTTGTTTCTCCTTTTTGAACACTTCCAGACAACCCCAAATTCAGTTCCCATCCCTGCCTTGTGTTGCAACTGCACTGAGGTAATCGAAGCCAAGCAGAGGTTACAAACCCAGAGAAAACTGGTTTTTCCCTTTTTGCCCCCTTTTCCTTTTTTCACCCCCCTTTTCCTTTTTTCACCCCCCTTTTCCTTTTTTCGCCCCCCTTTTCCCTTTTTTCGCCCCCCTTTTCCCTTTTTTCGCCCCCCTTTTCCCTTTTTTCGCCCCCCTTTTCCCTTTTTTTTTTCCAATTTGTTTTGCTGTTTGCTAATATTCTGCTTTGGCAAATGTGACAAAGCATCTTCTTGTTCCTGTTGCTGAGATTTCCACTCTGTTTTCCGTTCTCTGTTTGGCTGTTCAGGTTAACGTTGGTATTTTTCAGAAGATACGTTGGTACTCTGGCCATCGAGTGTGTTCTTCCTGCCCTTGTGGCTTCTGGAAACTATAAAGGTGTAACAACCAGATCTCCTGCGAAAGTGACTTTTATCTAGGGAATGTTTGCTCCCACTTCACTCCAGCTTTTAGTCAAGACCTGAAAACTCTCTATTGAGATTTTTTTATTATTATTTTATATTTTTTTGGTTTGTTTGTGTTTTTTTTTTTTGGTTTTTTTTTTTTTTTAATTTGAACTTGGTCTTTTACTTTAAATGTCAGGTACCACAAGGCAGAAGAGTAATTTAAGACCCGCTAATAAGAATCATACCTAGCGAGCAAAAGCACGCAGAGAATAAATAGCGGCTTACGTGCATTTGTGTTCCTTTTGTCTTTTCTGCTTCTTTCCACTTTGGAGTACTTTTTATGTGCAGCATGTGGGTGCCTGTCTAGGTAATCGTCCAGGTGTACTCCAGAGGGGTTTTTACTTTGGTATTGACTGCTGGTGGTCTTGAGATGTGAATTGTGTTGGTAAAGAGGAGAGTCCTCCTCGCTCTGCTAGTGAAGGCCTGAAGAACGTCCAGCTCGCACGCGATCAGTGCTCTTACTTTAAATTAACCGCAGCGGTTCAGTGCGGAGGCAGCTGTTGGACAGACGAGTCAAGCTGAAGCCACTCAGATTATCAGAAGAGTCTCCAGTGGACTGCTGTTCAAAATTATCTTTGTTTATTCCCCATAAAGACGACTGGCTCTGGCCTGGTTTTCAAGAACTTTTGGATGGGCTGTTCCTTCTGGCTCAGCCCGTTCTGTGCTGGAGATACGCATCGTCTCGGGAAAACCAGAAAATCAGCTCTCGTTGGACAGGGAGCGAATTTGCATCCGCGAAGAGCTGTGCTGGTGCGGAACAGCTTAGGGGATTTGGCTTTGAGTTTCTGCCGTGGCCGTCTGCATCGATTTAAAACCAGCGATGAGTCCGAGGTGCTGTTATTTATAGGGATTGGCAATCCCAGCGTTAGCAGCACAGAGGTGTTACGGGTTTGTCACCTCAGGAAAATGTCATCTGCTGCTGTGGTAGTTCCAGTCGGTTCTCTCTGGGGAAACAGAGTGGGTAATGGCCTTTTAGATCCACGTGGATTTGCGCACCGATGACATCTCATGCAAGCCCAGTATCTGAGCTTCCTTTGGCTGAGATTTCCCATCTGAGGTCTCGAGTCATTTCCTGCTTGCTCAGCTGCCGTGGTCCTCTTGGCCTTCTCCGCTGCTTTTTGATACACTTGTCAATTGATTCTCGACTGTTATTTTGGCAAGTCGGAGGAGTGTCGTATGACTGCCCGGAGGTTAGAAATCTGCTGCTGGTGCACAACTGCCCGCCTGCCCACGCGGGACTGGGCACGAAGGAGCCTTCGAAGGCTGGTGTTGCTGCCCGAGCTGCTTCCATCCTGCAGCCCTCGCAGCAAATTTACTCTGCGCTTTGAAGCAGCGTGTTGCTGCACTTCCCCAAAGAGACGTGTTCAGAGCTATCCAGTTCCAGTCCCTGAAAAGACAGACATGTTATTATAAGGAGTAATCACAAGGAGTCTTTTTCTGTTATTTCCCATTTATTAAAACTTTCCTTGGAGAAGTTGCCAGCAGTCATAACAGGGGATTTTGTTTGGTTGTGCCAGGGATCAACAAGCTTCTTGCCTGTCCTCTTAGCTGGGCGATGCAGCCCTTTTGCTCCCTGCTCTTTGAGATTACACGGTAATACTTCCAAGAGCAGAAACATAAACAGGTTTAGAGGTATGACTTTCTCCCAGCCCTGACGTGACTTTACTAATAGTTCTTTACTTGCAGCCGCTTATCGCTGTAGCAACTTCTTTGCGTACTGGTTGAAACGGTCCCGTCTCAGGGACGTTCACCCGTGGCTGTTGACAAAGGCTTTTAAACAAGACTGGATTCACTTGGCCCAATTCTTGGAAGTTTTTAAGACCTGTGTGGTGATTCCTTCAGAGAACTCTTCTGTGGTACCACGGCATTCTGGGGCTCTCGCATTTTAACCCGTATAGGATCTTTCCCATCTTAAGGCCACAAAACATTTTTCTCTGTATAATTTATCCGAGGGTGCAGAACTTGCTCTCAGCACGTTTTCAGCTTTTCTGCTTTATTTTAACGTGCTCTTTTAAAAGCTCTTGTTGAGCATGACTTTGACCAGTATTACTTGTCTCTAATTTATTTCTCATTTCCTAATAACTTTCCAAAATATTTCCTAATCATTTTCTAAAATATTTTCTAATACTCTAAAAGTATTTCCTAATATATTTGAGGAGGTGACAGCATCCTTGCCACTGTGAATTTTGCCATATGGGGTCTGGACTAGCACACACTGAAGAGCTGTGGCTATAACTGATGCAAAGCTCTGCCTTTTCCATCCTGGGTTTAATGAAAATCCGACTTGGGAGACTTTGGTTTTTTGTCTGCAGCTTCACGTTTTGGAGAGATCATTCCGATCCATTTATCCCTGTCTCACACAGAGGTGAAAAGAAAGACTTTTGTTTCAAGTTCTTTTGGGAACCTGAAAACAGAATCGCTTGTTTTGCTCTGGGGTGCGGTTTAAGCATTTTATCTGGAAGTTATTATGGGGGGAAAAAAACCCCAAACATCTCCTGGAGAATTTGCTGCTATTGCTGCCTGCTTATGTAGCTGTTTGGTAATAACAGCAGTGATAATATTCAGACTAAGGGCCACTTATTTGGGCTGTTTTGACTCGTTGAAACGGGAAAATGTGCAGGGCAAGAAGTGTGGCAGAGCCTTTCGTCCGTAGTATGCCGGGTGCTGACTGCAGGTGGTGACTCTGGCGAGTAGGGTGGGTTAGGAAAGCGGATGGTCGCTTTGTTACGTGCCTGCTCTGTGCAATATGCTCTGCATTAAACGGTGCTTAGGGAAGTTTGCAGTCGAATAAAACTATGCTCTAGAATCTGGATGATTCAGCGGCTCTCTTGCGCCAACTTAACTCTGGCTCCACGATGGATTTACCAACTTTTCAGGTCTGGGCGGCGATCAAGCAGATGCCTGAGATCTTGAGCTGCTTAACGTCTGGGTGTCTGGGCAAATTCCCCCCAGGCGTGTGAGGGGACCTGCCGCCTGCTCCCGGCCTCTGGCGCGTCCAGCCTTCCCCTTGGAACCGCGTTGGCCGGTCTGCACGCGTGATGCTCGCTCTCCTTGCTGCTCTTCCTGAAACTGTGGCTTAATCTGCGGATCTTGAAGCAACACAGTCCTTTTCCATTTCTGAGTGGATGCACCGAGTGAATCGGGACTAATCGTGGAGTAACTTGTGCTCTGCCTCTGCAGTGGGATATTTGTGCCAGGTTTAATTCAGCACCTCCCTCTAGACATAGATTAGCAGCAAGAATTCCAAGCCAACGTGCTCCTGAGCGAAAAGGGAGGTGTTTTGCTGCATTACGCTAGGAGAATGGTTTGGACTTTCTGTGATATTTTCTATTTCCAGAGAGGGTGGCATGGTTTGGGGTTTTTTTTTCCCTACCCAAGATGTGAAATTCCACATCTTCTGGATTGGTTTCTCTCTTTTATCTTTTAATCGTAAGCTTGATAAATTGCTAGAATTGGCACTTGCTGACTGAGAAGCATGTTAGCAATTACCAGAGATGTAAAAACGATTTTCATGCTCGGATTTTATTAAAATGCAGATTCTTTCTTCAGAATTGCCTTTGTTTCAGATCCTTTTGGAGACCTTAAGTACTGAAGGGAGGCTACCGCAGGATAATAAAATAGTTTGTAGCATTAAGACATTTTTATACTATTTCAGGGACTGTAGGCAAATGCAAAAGAGTGGATAAACCTTTGATCTCATTTTGACTTCTATCACTTAATTCACAATGAAAACCAGTTCAGCTTAGACACCGAACTGCACTGGCTGTTCAGTTGGAAGGTACCGATACCATTCTGGAACTCTGTGATTGTTGTTGTTTGGGGGAAGGAGTTAGAATGGCTGGAGAAAGCAGTCAGTGCAAGAGAGGTCGTTCTAGCCTGAAGAGGCATGGAATGGGGCAGGGTTAATGCAGCAGTTGGGTTTGTCTTCCCCGCAGAGGTTCAGATCTTTGTGTCTTTAAGGTGCTGAAAGGACGTGTGAGGAAGCCTCTCCCTCTTCTCTAAGAGTTCCCCTTCAGATCGGAAGAGGTTTGGGATGGGTTTAGTTCAATGATAATTTCTATGTGTCGTTAGCAAAGCCTTTCCTGGGTTGTTTTGGGGTTTTTGGTTGAAGTTTTCTTTGCGGGAGGCGCTGGTCCTGCTGGTGGTGCAGGAGATTACGTTGCGCAAGACACGCCTGGCTGCGGCGAGCCCCGTAGCACCCGGCTGGGATGAGCAATTTCCCAATGGACACGTACTAATAATCTGTTTGATGACACAGTTCAGCGAGTGATGTTTCGGCAGCAGGTCCGAGGGGAGTACTTAGCTTTTCCTCCTTCCCGATGGGTGCCGGTCCCTCCAGTGTGCTGGGCCAGGAGCTGGGCCTGTCCTTGGGGTCTGGGTAGATGGGATATCTGAGCCTAGCTGGTGATGCTCTGCTTTTGGAAGAAGTGGTCTTGGCCTTTGCTTTCCACCAGCTCTGATGCTTCTCTGAATCATAAGCAGCTTTGCTCAACCTGGCAGAAAACCTTTTCCTTTTGCTGGGTGAGCGTTCCTAGCCAGGGGAGCTGAAAACCTTAGGTGAGCACCTGAGCTACTGTGGAGAGGAGCTTGGTCGTGGTTTTAGCCAGACTAGAGAATCATTCTGGCTCACTGCAGCTGCACGAAAACTCATCCTACCCCTCCGGGAGGAGCTACCCGGCCACTGCCACCAGTATTGGCCCGTGACCGGACCCGTTTGAAGTGGTCATGTAGGAGAGAGGGGTGTGCGCAGGCACATGCCTGCTGTTGTTTGCTTACAATGAGCACAGTTCTGGTCCTTTCAGGTCAGCTTTAGTATTATTTGGCTATAGTTTGCAGCTTGGTAAAACAAAAAGTACCGGTTTGTGACAGTCTCTTCGTAATACTGCAGCAGACACAAAAGTTTTAAACGGTTCTAACACAACTATTTTTTTTCCCATCATCCATCACAGGTACGTAAGAGCTGAGTGACCTGTTGCTGTTGATCTTTAGGTGGATGAGGCCATATGTCCTGTGTTGAAGCAGCTAAATAAGCAGAGTTTATGCTGCCAGATAGTAAATACAGTAGAAGTGAAGCCAGTGCAGGACGCTCCGGGTAACGAGCCACAATTTATGTGCTATTTGAACAGACTGTCAGAAAAACTATTGTCTCTCCATAGAAAACAGCCTCTGACAAAAGAGGGGGAAGAAAGAATGTTTTGTCGAGATGACAGAGTAGGAGCAGAGCCTCCACGTGCAGGTCTTAAGTCACTAAAACCTTGAGAGGGGATATTGCTTTTAGGACAATGTTCAGGGTTGGGGTTTTTTTAGCCATTTACACGTGTGCTTCTTACAGTAATGTGAGTGTCTGGTGAGGGTGTTTCAGCTCAGTGAGAAATACTCTGTCTTCAGAATGAACTGAAGGGTAAAAAAGGCTTTTAAAAACTCCCCAGGCAATACTTTGGGAACTCAGACTCAGGGGTTTTTGTTTGTTATTCAGGGATATTCTAAATTACGGCCCTAGCTACAACTGCCTGGGATTTCTGGTCTGATTTTTTTTCAACGCTCCGTGTCACTTTAAAAGACATCTTCAGTATGATTAATTTTGAGGGGGGGTTTCGGGGATTTTAGACTTCCTTTCGGTGACTTTAACGCTTGAACTTGAGCCAAGCAAGTAAAAGTAGAACCGGGAATAAATCGATGCTCAACCGTCTGCGTTATTTATTTGTTTAGGTGGCTGTCAATGCACACATCCCTCCGGATTATCTTCTTAGGATCTGTGAGAGACTTGGACCCCTTTTAGACAAGGAGATCCCCCAGAGTGTCCTAGGTGTGCAGACTTTGCTAGGTGTCGGGCGCCAGTCTCTGTTAAGGGCAGCAAAAGGTAAGAATCTCAATTTCTGTGGGACTGAATTTTCTTTTAATGTTCAAACCCCTTTTTGTTTCGATTCGTGTTGTGGTATCTGTGTGTTTGCATGAACCCTGCTTTGTGTCCTGCGCTTCTCGGTTCTCTTGGTGCAGTCTTGGCCCCGATACATAACGTTTCTTTGGTTGAAAACCCATTTTAAGCAGCTCTTGCTTACAATTACCTCATCGTGGTTCTTGCTTCCTCCACCTGCCCTCCCCAGCCTGTTGGTCTTCATGTAAATGATGTGATGAACTGGATTCAAGATTTGATCCATTGAAAATATAGCCATTTTTTTTTTTTCTATTCACACACGCCTGTGTCTACGATAACCCAGCAGTCTGTATACTTTGCTGGGCTATTTTTCAGGCTGATTGGTTCCATTTGTTCCATTCTTTGATTCCCAGGCCGTGCAGGCTGGTGTGTCAGCTTGAAGGGCAGGGTGGCATTTGGGGCAGCATTCAGAGGGTGGGAGGAGGTGAGATTGATCCTTCCGTGATAATTCCTCCTTGTCCTTGCTTAAAATTGAACAGAAGCCCCTGTCCCTTTCATGACTAGAGCACCGATCTTATTCCTTTTGAAAAACTTCTCTGTTTGAGATAATGATCCTGAGAGCAGTTTTGTGTTAGGACTAAACAGATCTGAGAGCCATCTGCTATTGAAGAGAGAGGTTTCTCCCTTCCCTCCTCCCTCCATGTCCCTGCCACTTCTTCCCTGGAGGAGCCAGCACTTATTTGATCCTGTGACGTGCTGATTCAGAGAGCTAATATGTCGCTAAATTTGTTATTGCTCTTTGTAGTGAATTAAATTAGCTCACGGAAGGATCAGAGGGTTGGAGGTGACCCGGGCAGCAGGAGCATCGCTCAGGGGGAGGAGCAGGGATGGCAGAGCAGGACCTTCCTGTTTCAGTGGCACTTGAGCACTTAATTTACTGCATCCTGTGAAGTCACACTCCGATGCTAAGGAGGACGGTGGCGTTCTGCTGACTCACCGGGTATCACCTGGAGGGATGTGCCGTTTGCAAACACGGATCCTTACGACATTTTTTGGGACTGAGTCTCCTTTTGCCCTGTGCTTTCCTATAATCAGAGAATTCCAGGTTCGCAGGGAGGTCTGCAGAGAAATTTCCCTTTTGCAGCTTAGAAGAAAAGAGCAACAAAATGTAAAGAGAAAATAAACGTTTATTGACATGAGTGGATTTCTGCCCCCCCCCCAAGTTGTGCAGCAGTACGAAGTTTCCATTTACTGTTGGTGTTCAGAGCTCTTTTGGGCTGGTTTAGAAAGTGCAAGTGCTGGTTTTAAGGTGTATCTTTGTAATGCTCTGTGGTGCAGTTCAGGTTTTAATCAGAAGGTGTTCTCAGGAGTCTCTTTGACTCACTTAAGCTCGTGCACCTCATCTTCAGCGACCTAAAGGGTGATACACAGCCCCACCAACCTGTGGCACTATCCTTCTGTTTCAGCCTTTATTCATCATGGAAGCTCATTTCTCTCCTTCCAGATGGCCTGAAATGGAAGAAGTCCAGGTCTAATTTCTGAGCACTCTGAACAGTCTCAGAAAAAATCACTATTGTTCTAGAGAGGAGGCTCTCTGAGGCCAGTTGGCAGCAGATCGCTGGAGAGTCTTTAAAGAAAACAGTCTTCCTTTTAAAAGCAATGTTTTTTTTGGGGTGGGGTGCAGAGGAGAATCTGAAAGGAGGGTGTATTGCCACCAATTGCACGAAAGCAGATTTATTGGGGGGGGGGGGGGGAATAAATTTCATTTTTCCCACTTTCAAGGAGCAAATGTGTGTGTGTGTGATGTGCTCTGTAAGAAGAGGTTCTCTGTGTGTTGGGATTGCAGAAGGACTGAAAAGATACCAAAGTTCAGTCCTGTCTCAATACAAAGGGCACCCACTTCGTTCATTCTCTTTCTTTCCATCAATTTAGGCTCCCCGCTCACCAAAATGAAGCAAAAATAAGCTGTGAAACCATTTGCCATCATATTGCTTAGGAACTAGAAATCAGAGTAGCAATTTCCTTTAAGCGTTAGAACTCTGGCAAACTACTGAAAAAAAGACAAAATTTTGCTCTGGGATGCTGGGAGTGGTGCTCGATTCTCTCCATTCTAAGAAGAAGAGAGCTGTTTGACCTGGTCTGATTGATTGTTTCACTAACCTGTTTTGTTCATCTTTCTTGCGCAGACTTCAGACACACGCTATGGAAAGGCTCTGCCTTTGCAGCTCTTCACAGAGGCCGACCTCCCGAACTACCTGTAAATTATGGGAAACCGCCAAACGTGGGTGAGTTTTGAAACACACTTAAAGTCGTTTGTTTGGGGTTTTTTTTGTCGTGGTTTTTTTTGTTTCCTTCTCTGTATTTTTATTATTGTACCAGCTGCAAGTTACTCTTCCTGCCTGAAACACTACCGTGGGTTTGCGTTAATCTCTTTCTGTTCATTTCACTGTGAATTAAAGGTGAATTAACCATAACAAAGGTTTCTCCCTGACAATATTATAACTCTTTTAGTATTACTTGGACTTGGATCTTCCATCATGTGCGTACACGTGTTAAAACATCGGGGCCATGTTGAAAAGCTTTGCACGTCGGCTTCCTGTTTGGAAGACAACCTGCTTGATTATTTTTTTTTTATGGTGACCTACATCATATGTACATATGCTGATAAGATTGAACAGGCTTGGTCACAGGGCATACAGACAGTCTTTTTATTCAGCAATCTTAGCCAGGACAAAGCGCCTGGCTCCCAGGGAACTTTTTTGACTCAAGAATTCATTCCAGTTCAATTCTGACAGAAAACAGACTGCTCGTAACATCCCTCTCCAAAAAGGAAATAGTCACCAGGCCAGCATTTGTGTTGCTTCAGTTGTCCACACAGTTAAAGAAAGAACGGTCTAAAACTCAGGTGTTTGTAGGCATTCAGCTGACAGATCATCAGAAAGCTTCGTTTTGCTTAAACCGAGAAGTCTTTTCCTGGTATAGTCTGAATTTTCATTAATTATTTTTATAGCAAACAAATTTGATTCTTGGGGACTTAAATATAAGTCCCGTCGGCCATGATTTCTTTCTTGTTAGGGTGTTTTACCCCCATTCCCTGCGTGTTTGTGCAAACGTACGGACTTCTGGTCTGCAGGGAATCCACCACGGGTGTTTCTCCCATCCCTTTGGAGCTGCTGGGATGTTGATGGTGTCAGCCTTTGGTTTCTACCATGTCCTCTCCTCTGTTTGTGCCTCTGCATGTTCTCCCTCGTTACTAAAAATGAATCTTTGTCGGCTGCAGGGTGACAAAGCCGGGGCTGTTGCGGTTGAAATCGATAGCGCTTTGCCTACGCTCTGGTGACGGAACAGCCAACTTAATCACGGGTCTTCTGGATGAGAAAGAAATGGTTTATTTGCTTGCAACTAGCGCGTAGGGAACTATTGCATTAGCACTTTTCCTGCTTCTGTTGGATAATTTAGGAGTTGTACTGTGGACATTAAACCCCCCCCCCAACTATTTCCATATATTAGCATGGTGAATATCGGTATTTATTCTTCTAGGCTGGTTCTGCAGTTACTCTGTTGGTAGCACTTGGGCTGATGCATTGCTAATAGGTTGGATTATAGATTTATTGCACACGCTCAGCCTCTACAGTTCTATTTCTGTAAGGATTCCCGGATCCATCCTTTCCTAAGAGGAGAATCAGACCATGTGTTGTTGGAATGTGCAGTGTTATTCATGAACCCTACTCATACTGGCAGGCTGGACCTCAGGAGTTGTCATGACAGAGGCCTGTGCTGCTTGCTTGGTGACTATGTAGTGACTTAGAGAACAGAATGATTGGTTGGATTTGGTGTTTTCTTGTGAATTCTTTAACAAGTTCAAAGGTGTTACCTGGAAAACGGTCTTTTATAGCCAGGAATTAATTTTTACAAGTATTAGCTCCCGGAAGAATAGGGTCCTCCTTGGTGTAGGTACATAAACCTCTAAAAAGCACAAAATATGTTTAAAAGAAAAAGTGATTTTACTTACGCTGAACAGGAGGCGGGAGTTTGCTTTTGGGATTCCCCATTGTTAATCCTGAAGTGGACCTCACAAAGTTCTTCTGTGTGTGTTTGTGCAAAACAGGTGCTTTTTTTTTTCTGGTGAGCAGTGATGCAGCCACAGATACTGCAGCGTGTTGTGTGTGTCTTGTTTTAAAATAAGAATAGAATGAATATGCCCAGTCTTTTTAATGTTGCGGTGTAATTGTGAATTCCTCTAGTGTGCTGGCTTAGCCAGATCGAGTTTTTTGGAATTACCTGCTGAAATGCTTGGGCTGAAGCGATAGACACCCAAAATAATGTGCAATGATCATGTAATTATCCGTGTGGACTGATAAATTAAGATACAGAAATACCAGCTAAAACTGTTCCTCTGTCGTTTCCCTTCCAGTGATACAGATTTAAGCTGCCACCATAAATGTGGGGTTTTTCTGCTGTGAGAATGAGCTTGGTTGTGGTTGCTCTTCCAGTTGGAAGAGCCGTTGGCTGCAGTGGTTCTGTCTGGCTGGGATTGAGATGGGACCTTGTCATCTGTAGTCCAAAATAAGAGGTCATGCACAGGGGAAGCGGAGCTGGAAATCTGTGTTGCCTTTTCCCAGCATGTTTCTGCAGAGCTGGGAATCTTCTGGCTGGGGGAGTCGCCAAGGAAGTGCTGACCTGTGGAAATCACACTCAGGAATGTGTTGTTATTTGTGTGTTGAGTCGTGGAGGTCTGTGGTGATCTACTGGGGGAGGAAAGGAAGGGAAATTGCTTTGTGTGTTGAGTCGTGGAGGTCTGTGGTGATCTACTGGGGGAGGAAAGGAAGGGAAATTGCTTTGTGTGTTGAGTCGTGGAGGTCTGTGGTGATCTACTGGGGGAGGAAAGGAAGGGAAATTGCTTTGTGTGTTGAGT
>JAAGNO010016991.1:6791-25080 GCA_033439905.1 Ceryle rudis | reverse complement strand
GAGTCCCTGTGATCCCTGGAGGGGTTTCCAAGCCCCCCGTGGAGCTGTGGTGCTGAGGGCCAGGGGTCAGTGGTGCTGAGGGCCAGGGGTCAGTGGTGCCCTGGCAGTGCTGGGAATGCTTGGACTCCACAAGCTGAAAGATCTTTTCCAGCCAAAGCAATTCTGTGATTTTATATCAAAAAGACAACTCCGTGCTCTTCAGTAAGCAATTCCAGAGCGTGTTTTTGCATATTGTAAGTGTGGCAGCAAGTCTGTCGTGGGATCAGGTCCATCTGATTAATGCTCGTGTATGGCCGTGGTCATACCATGCTAAAGATCATAGTGACTCCCAAGGTAGAGCAACAAAACCCAGTCAGCCTGCTTGCTGTAGCACAGGGCTGTGGTCTGGGAAATGGTGGGGTTGGCTCTGTGCCACATGTATCTGCACGTGCCCCGTGCCAGGTTTATTTGGTTTGGTTCCAGCACTGAGCAAATGCAGCTGTAGTGCTTCAAGGACCTGAGCCGGCCTCCTGGCACTTGGGGCTGGGAAACCTGCTCGCATGGAGCCAATCCACGGCTGGGATCTCTGGTGCAGGCTTGCCCTACGCCTGCCATTAGCATAAAATGTAGACTTTTAGGGAGTTGTTTCAGAACAGACATTAAAAGTGGTACAGAAATTTCAGAGCAAAGAGAAAATGCAAAGTTTTACTTCATTGTTCGGTGAGATTTGAATAATTAAGTGGGGAAAAAAGTACCTGTGTAAATCAGTCTTGAGCGAGATGAGAAATTACACAGAATTAGGATCAAATGCTTGTTGGAACACGGGTGATATTTGTGTTGAAAGCCCTTACGAAGAAGGCAGAGTTGTGAAAGGAATGCTCTGTCCCCCTCCGCAGATCGAGGGCCAAGGCCACGGAGCTGTTTTTGATTGCAAGTTCTCACCAGATGGACAGCATTTTGCCTGCACAGACTCTCATGGACATCTGCTACTATTTGGTTTTGGATGCAATAAATATTATGAAAAGGTGAGTGGAATGAATATTTAAACTCTTCTGTGTCTGACCTGATTTCTTCTTAGAAGTGTTTCTGTTACAGTTCATTTGCCTCACCCTGCCCCAGACAAAATAATTATATCACCAAGCAGTTGCTGTTGACCTAAAAAAAATAAGATTTAGCCAAGAGACTCTCTAGACAGGGGACCAAAGCGCAAACTTTTATCAGTTCACCTCTGTTGACGTATTTTACTGTTGAATTTTTTGCATCAGGCCTTGGTAACAAAACCCATTTGCAGTTGGGATCTGGTCTCTGTCATAACACTTCTTCTGTTGATCCCGAGTGTAGGAGTTGTGGTTTACGGGTATGGGAGCCATTCCAAAGCATCAAAGACAGCTGCAAATGGCCAGTGATTTATTTCCTAACTTGCCTCTCCTGCAGATACCAGATCAGATGTTCTTCCATACGGATTACCGACCACTGATCCGCGATGCAAATAACTACGTGTTGGATGAACAGACTCAACAGGCTCCGCACCTTATGCCTCCTCCATTCCTGGTGGATGTTGATGGAAATCCTCATCCCACGAGATTCCAGCGGCTGGTACCAGGGAGGGAAAATTGCAAGGATGAACAGCTTATTCCTCAGCTGGGATATGTAGCTAATGGTATGCACTCTAAAGCTCCTGCATAATACATGTACTGCACAGTATCGAGCCCCAGCTCCCTAGGATGGTGCTACAAGGGTTTGATTGTTTCACTTATCTTCTGAAACCAGTGGTTTAAATCCAGCACAGAGGTAGAAGAGGAGCTGGGGTGGCTTTATGGCATAAAGGAAGCGTATGGAATCAACTTGTGTTTATGTTTGACGTGCGGCCTGTAATTTTAGGGATGTTATTGTAACTCCTCTTCTAAACTTTGCCTCCGTTTACTACGTGAGCGCAGAAGGCCAGCTGGTGATGGGTTGTTCTGCAGAGCAGACAAATAATTATTGTGCTTAATTTTTACTTCGATTGCTCCTATGGTGTTTGGTAAACCAGAAATTAATCCTTTTATAAGCAGCTGTGGCTTTGTTCTTGTCAAGGTGATGGCGAAGTAGTCGAACAAGTCATCGGGCAGCAAACTAATGACCAAGATGAGAGTATCCTTGATGGGATGATCAGAGAGCTACAGAGGGAACAAGATCTGAGACTAATTAATGAAGGAGAGACTCTTCCAAACCCCCCAGTCAATAGATCCCACTCTGCTAATGGAGGTAAGCGTCCCTTCGTTACCTCCACCGTTTCATTTCCTGAAGCACGGTGAGGTACTAACCAAAATGTGTTGATCCGAGACTCTCTTTGAGGGTGCTTTTCTCTCTTGTGGAGCACGTGGACGTTCTGCTGATGGTAGCAGAGGAATTAAAAGTTTGAGGTGCAGCTGAGGACACACAATGGTCTAACTGGGCTTTATCTGATTACCTACAACTGTTAGACCGTGATCATTCCTGGTATAAAACTTTCCTAAGAAAAACTAAAGGTAAAGTTCACTGTATTGTCTTGATGTCAGTCACTGCAGGGATGACACTTTGCAACTGCGTAATGTCAAGGTAACAGAATGTAATTAAGAGAATGGCAGTGGAATACGATGTTGTGACAGACTAATGGCTTCCTGTTACAGCATAAATGCCGAGTTTGAGCATCACCGTTTATAAAATAAACATGTCTGCTCTGTCTTAGTGTTCCTTAGAAAGCCTGAGATTATTCTCCCGGTAAGTGTTCTGCTACTGTGATTTTTATTTTTCATACGCCAAGTGATTAAAAATTAAAACCGAACTCAATCAGATGTGAGCAGCTGACGGAGAGGAGGCTGACTGAGTGCAGTTGATGCAGGAGAGCAGATGCTGTGGACTTGTGCTGCAAGTCATCCTGAGCTTATAAAAAATTTACGTCCGCTAATAAATTAGTTCTAGGTTAAATGGCTCATTACACATGTTTGAATTAGATTTCCTGGCAAAGCTCATTAGGATTGCTAGATTTGGAGTTGCTTGGCTTTAAACTCAAAAAGGATTAGGAAAAATAGTAGCAAAAAAAGCTGAAAATACACTTTTGCTTGGATTTCAATTGGTGTTGTCAAGAAGGTGGCCTAGCTGCCAGCTTCAGCTCACGAGAAGCCTTCTCTGCTTCTTAGGATAAGTTGAATTGTGGTTGCAGTCCAGCTTCTCCATTTTCTTTGTATGTCCCTGTATTTGTGTGAAAGGGAATTTCCAGCTATGAGTGGTATAGAAATTAAAGTAGTTACCGTCGAGAGCTTGCATCGATCGGTGACTTTGCCACATGAAGTTAGAGTATGTGTAACATACCTGTTGTTTAAGTAGCCAGATATTTTTCTATAGGTTTACACAACCATGAATGCAATTTGTTCCTGCAGTTAACCATAGTTAAGTAGATGGGAGTTGTGTTGCTGCATTCCCAAAGGATGAGAAAAACAAAAGCAGTGATTCCGATGGTATCACTTTGCCTCCTGAAGTGTCTGTTTTCTCCTGAGCGTGTCTCACGGTGTTGTGCCACCTGATGAAGAGCCCAGAGCAGGAGCAGTGCCTGTGGCACAGTAGATAAGCATTAGAAATACAGAACAAACGGAGGTACAACAGGAACCTTTAAGCCTTGCAGCAGTCTATTATTTTAGATGTCAACCTCATCTCTCCTTGTACTATAAGATTTAAGAGCTGTGATTTATGAGCCTTTAAACAGTCGACCAGACTTAGATTTGAAGGTCACTTTTAAAAACTTTTCTCATAGCTGACATTCTTTGCTTGCCTCAGCGTCTCTGGGGTACAGCAAGCCACGGTGATGCTCCAGTAATCCCAGGCCAACACACAAAAATGTTCATCTGAAGCTAGAGACAAAGCCCCTTAACGCAGAATAAGTGCTGTTTATTGCCAAACAGTATCACCATGCGGTCCGTAAGCTTTAAATTCTAGATTTTATTGATGGCTTGTAGAAGTAAAGGACATTATTAGTTCTTTTTTTTCCTTAGCTCTTCGAAGTCCAGGGTTGGATGTTACATCTCCACCAAACGTGGGTCTCCGGAGAAGCGGCCAGATCGAAGGGGTCAGGCAAATGCACCACAACGCTCCTCGAAGTCAGATGGCAACGGAGAGAGATCTCATGGCGTGGAGCAGGAGAGTCGTGGTGAACGAGCTTCCTCCCGGCATCAGCAAGTAAGATGCCGAGGGGAGATTGGGTTGGGGGAAGATTAAATTGCATAACGCTGACCGATCCTTCCAGACAGCTGTTACAAGTTCTAAGAAGTGATTTTTCAGAAAGAAGTTGGCTTTTTTGTTGTTGTTGTTGTTTCTTTGTTTTGAAATTCAGATACTAGGTTTAGAGTGGGAGCCTCTGCTGGAGAGCTGAGAACAACAATTCCTTCTCCTCCCAGTTGCATCTTTCTTCAGTACTTCAAATACCTGAAGCTTTATTAAAAAAAACAACAAATTGAATACACTTCACTTTCCTCAAAAATAATTATTTGTGCTCAGCTATTTGCTTCCTTAACTTGTGATTCCAGGAGTGAAGTTTGTGAAGATTTGTGCACGGATTTCTTATAGCAAGGGAACCAGGAGCATTTTAATGTGCCTGTTAATCAGACTGTCGAGTCGTATGATGATTTATTGAATAAAATGGATGTTTCCTCTGTATAATTAGGGTCCAGGAAGAATGTCGAGCTGCCAAAGGTGAAATCGAAATTAATTTATACACCGTTGAAAAGAAAAGGAAACCATCACACACTTTACAGCGGGTGAGTTAATTCGCTCGGGGAACCTGAGCGTGAAGCAGTTCTGAGCACTGAGCAAAGAGCGGACAAACAAAAAAAGCCCAAACCAATCTGAAATGATTTAGAAGATCAATATTAAATGACTGAGACGATTTAGAGATCTGGTTGTCTTGTCTCTCTCCTGTAGCTCTAGTTTGTCTGCCTTTAAGGTGCAGAGAGTGGTAAATCTCTGTCCTTAAGGCTTCAGTAGTGGGAAGCTGCTGGGAAGGGAGAAGAGCAGCAACCACAGTGGGCAGACCTGTGGAAACTCGGAGAAATATTACTGGACATGCCACACTTTTATTTAAGTGGCTAGTTTTTTGCTTATCCAGCAACAGCAAGTATTTCTCCCCAAGAAAAATGGATTTCTCCATAACTTTCTTTCTAAGGACTGCTACTTGAAAAAGTAGAGTTGATACTGAACCCAGAAACCACAGCAGTGCGGAACGAGCCGCAAGCGTGCGCAAGATACCTTTTTAGTGTCTAATTCTACGCTCCCCGGTCGTCATAATGGAATCCAGCAGTCACTGGAATGAGGCATCTCTTCACCACTGTGTAGCTCGTTATTAAATCCCTCTTTCTTTTTGTCCCTCCTGTCCCGTGATAAAAGAACGATTACCAACCGGGAAGCGGAAGGTCTTTGAGGAGAAACCAGCGCAAGCGGCAGCACGCCTACCAAACACGCTCCACCATAGAACACAGCCAGCAAGGAGCGACTCAAAACGCACGCGCACGGGAGGAATCGGACACCTCCTCAGAGGTCTGATACAGCCAAAGAGTTCTTTCAATGGGTTCCCTGTTCACCAGTAAGGTGGTTTGACAACAGATGTGCCGAGTGTGCTGTTAACGTTAAGGCTCCAAGTTTCTCCGCGCAGAAACACTCGGATCGTTGAGGCTTTGGGGATGTGTGGTGTTACTGTGGCGTGTTGATCTTGGAGGGTGAAGGGTCCTTTGCCTCGATGCCAGTACGGTATTCCAAACTAGCTTAAATCAGGTTGGGTATTTTTGGAAATCTGAAACGTTTCCAAGTAGACTTAACTGGGTTGCGCTAAACCGCTTGCTATTTTGGGATTTCCTACGGCACGTATATTCTAGGTCATACGCTGGGCTTTGATTTCATCTCCAGCTGTAGACTGCTGTTGAAAGAGATTGAGTATCGGTATTAATCGTTGATATTGGCAAGGGAAGGACTTAAAATACACCAGATTAAACATAACTTGCTCTCGTTAAGGAAGCGTGCAACAGACTGAACATGGGCGCTTTGTAAACGCGTTGAACGTACCGAATTGCTAACAAGCTGCTCATTTGACATGAAAATTTCTTCATCAAACACTTAAATAACTCATTCAGTGGTTCTAGCACCATTAAAATTCCCATCTCTCTTGTAGGAATTATATAAGCATATAATAGACTAATAATTAAGATAGAAAAAGAAGTTGGAGACTTACTTAAGACTAAACCAGTCCTTAAATACAAAGCTTTCCTCAGGTGACCCAACTCGTATAACTTGCTTACAAACAAAACTAGAACACATTTTAAACTTGACCCAGAAGTGAAACCTTGTTGTTTCTAATACAGGAAGATGAGACCGTTGGCACAAGTGACGCCTCTATGGATGATCCCGCAGCAGCGTGGCAAAGTGAAAGCAGTTCCAGGTAGCTTTACTGCTCTCTGATTTATTGATACCACTTGATGATATCATTTAAGGAAGATGGTGGATATTACAAGTCAGTACAGATTTCTTACACCTCGTGACAGATCCAAGCCAAGTTTCCAGCGCACTGAGGTCGTTTAAAATGGTAACCGACAAAATCTGTGGCATCTGTGAACACACAAGTAATTGTAGATGTTTTTCTAACAGTATTTAACAGAAAACCAGCGGGGAAAAGTCTTCATTTTGAAGACTGCTTTCCCCCCTCCAGTTCTTTACAGTGTGAGCTTCTTTTGTACATTTTTTTTTGGTACTTTTTTTTTTGCATACAATTTCTACACGTTTCTTTTCCTAATGTTATTCTTCTATGGCTGGGAGGGCCCTGAGCTAATAGACAAATATTGTGCGTGTGGTTTGGGTGTGAAAAAAGTCAGAATTGTATTGTTAGAAGAATGCTCTAGTTTTCTCAATTTTTCATGCGTTTTGAGCAGTCGGTTCTTAGGAAGTCAGTCCATGAGTCGGTGAGATAATTAGTATGAAAACAGGTATCAGCCTCACCTGTAGTTTTACTGTCAGGAATTGATGAACTATTTTGCTGAAATACCCAAATTAGGAGGTTTTCTTTAAATTCGCAGGGGAACGAAATTTTCTGTTAATCCTGACATCTGTTCCACAGAACTAGAAGAGCAGGTTGAATGTTTGGACCTTTTACTTTGTGTGAAAACCGAAGGGCTGTTTTCTTTCTTACAACTTTTTATTATCTACAGTGATTCATCGAGTGAATATTCTGACTGGACAGCAGATGCTGGAATTAATCTCCAGCCTCCAAAGAGACAAACCAGGCAGGCAGCTCGGAAAATCTGTAGTAGTTCTGAAGATGAAAATATGAAGGGAACAAAAGGATTGGAGCCCAAACGAAGGAAACTTAAACAGCCTAGAAAAAAGGTCAGCATTTTTTTTTTTTAAATGTCTTTTTTACTTTATGAATATACTTTTTTTTTTTTTTTTTTTTGAGTGGTTGTTTTCAAAGTCACATTTTTCACAAGTGTAGAGTAAGAAAGAACCCACAGATAGCACAGTAATGGTAGCAGCTGAGTGACTTGGTAGTTTTGCTGCTGTGTAACTTTAATGTTCCATGCAGGTAGTTCCCTGCTGCAGCTGACACGTTTTCTCTTGGATTTGTGCTCCTCGCTGCAGTTAGATTTTCTCCGAGGTGGTTTGGCTACAAAATTATAATGTATAAAATAAAGGTATCTTCCTTGTCAGATTTCTTTTTCCTAGTGGTTTTGGTTTTTTTTAATTTATTTAAAGATGATGTTTAGAGTATTACTAAACAAATAGAATCTCTATTTATGAAGATTATATTCTTCTGCTATATATATATAACAAACATGCCTTGTACACATGTGTGTGTGTGTGTATATATCTACACAGGACAAGAGGAAACAGCCTCTAGTTGTGCCAGGGGAGGTTCAGGTTGGAGCTGAGGAACAATTTCTTCCCCTGCAGGGCTGTCCAGGGCTGTCCCAGGCTGCCCAGGGCAGGGGTGGAGTCCCCGTGATCCCTGGAGGGGTTTCCAAGCCCCCCGTGGAGCTGTGGTGCTGAGGGCCAAGGGTCAGTGGTGCCCTGGCAGCGCTGGGGGAGCGGTTGGACTCAGTGGTCTTAAAGGTCTTTCGCAACAAAAAGGTTTCCATGATTCTCTGATTCCCTAATACTCAGCTGAGGTTTTGGAAAGGTTGACATTCCAGCATTTGCTTTGCTCTGATACCTCGTTATCTTCAGCAAGGCTGCATAATCAGTCTTTCCACGTGTTCTACCATAGTAATTACAACTTGTGTAATCTCCTTAAGAAACCCAGTGGCCTGCTTTCGATGGAAGGGGAACCCAGTGAAGAATGGCTCGCCCCGCAGTGGATCTTGGATACTATCCCCCGCCGCTCGCCTTTTGTCCCCCAGATGGGCGATGAGGTAACGAGTGCAGCGATTCTTTCCTTCCCACCTAGGCTGATGAGCTTGTTTTCCTCAGGACTGTGCCATCCAGCAATATTTTTTCCATTAATCATGCTCAAAATAGTCTGAGTTTTAAGAACTTTTTTTATTCTCAGACAGTCGGTTGTTTACAGACAGCTGCCCTATGTCTCTTTCAGTAACTTAAGGGTAGCAGGGAGACTTGATTGTGCATCTTCAGACAAAGATGCGCACTTCTTGATGATCCCAAGTTTGAAAGCACGCAGCAGGGGCCACTCTGAGGACTGGTATAAATATTTTCAAGGAGAGGAGTGCGTTATAATGAAATAAAGCAGCGTGTAGTGTGTCCTGAAAGGGACGATGCCTCGTGTGTCCCCAGAAATTTTAGAATACAGGAAGAGAACTGTCAATCAAATAACTTTATTTTTCTTTTTTTTTTTAATTTTCTTTTCAGATCATCTACTTCAGGCAAGGCCATGAAGCTTACGTGCGGGCAGTAAGGAAGGCAAAAATTTACAGTATTAACATGCAAAAACAACCGTGGAACAAAATGGAACTCAGGGTAAGATCAGCAAATACTTCAGAGAGCTGAATGTCTCTCTAATGTTAAATTGACATTAAAAACTGGGATGAAAAGCATGAAGAGAGCATTGCTTTCAAATGTTAATATCAAAATGAAAATGGTAAACCTTAAAATTAAAGATTTCATTAACACAAAGCACAGTTCCTGCTAATAGGAAGCCAGAAGGATATTAAAGAATGTGAAGGTTTATCTAGTGTGTAACATCTTGCCTGATAACATTTTTACTTTTATTTTGCCAAATAAAATCATTATGGGTTGCTTGGGTAGATTCTAAGTTTGCATAATTACGTTGATTTTTCTTCTCCTTTTTCTTTAAGCCACTGAGGCCCTTAATACTTAATCCACAGTGTTGCCGTGGGTTTTTCTGCTTTGCTCAGATACCACATCAAGAGAAGAGCACATTAAGTGTGCTAATAGTCATAGATGGCTGTACCGGTGGTTCTGTTAACGAAAATAAATGCTTCACTGGAAAAAGAACCTAGGTGTTCAGTGATTCCAGCTGTAATCTTCAAAGGCATCCTCATTTTACGAGGAAAAGGAAATAGCATTTCACTTAGCACGGAGATTTTGCCACCAGCTGATGTTTGACAGGACGTGAACATAAAGGCTTTTGTTGGATTTCCGTTTTAAGAGGAAGAATTTCCTTTTATTTCCCCCGTACGTTGCTCTGCGAGGGTGAGAGGCCCTGGGTTTGGTCAGGTATAACCTTTGCTGCAGATGGTCACTCAAAACGGCTGTGTTCCTAGAACCTTATTCCAAAAGTTCATTAATTAGTGAGTGTCCTGCTGACGATGAGGGAGTGAGCATCTTGCATCTTTTTCTTTGTTCTTTTTAAGGTGACTGTGATTGATGTGTAGTGTTTGGAAAAGAAAACTTGTATGGGTGAAATTACTCGGGCCGTAGAGTGGAAACCTATTTGGTTTTGATTAATCTGTTTGGTATCTGGACACTTTTGCCGTGAGCCGTTTAATGCTGTTCCCTGCTTCTTGCTAAACAGGAACAAGAATTTGTGAAGACTGTTGGAATTAAATATGAAGTTGGGCCTCCTACGCTCTGCTGCTTGAAGCTTGCGTTCCTAGATCCAATCACGGGCAAAATGACAGGAGAATCATTTTCCATAAAGTAAGTAACTGAAAGGCCGATGACATTCAAGACTTTTTTTCAGTTCAGAAGCTTCCCCCCTTTCCTTTTTTTCCTCTCACAAGTTATCAATTAGTTATCGTGCCAAACCTGAAAAGCAAATGCATGAGATTGTCTGTATTGTACACGTGGAACTCTGTTTCTGGGTCACAGAAGCAATTTTTTTTTGTCTTATTTCATGAAGGTACCATGATATGCCAGATGTTATTGACTTCCTTGTGCTGCATCAGTTTTATAATGAAGCCAAAGAAAGGAACTGGCAAATAGGTGACTACTTTTTTTCCACTTCCATATGTTTTGCGACATTTCTGCGGCTGTTTAATAGGCCACAGAGTCTCTGTTACGGGATGTAAAGGACTGTACCCCACGCGATCTTAGAGCGCTCGTTGGAAACTCGAGTTTGATGTTTGCTGCAATTCCTGTAGCAGGAAAAAAACCCACCAAAGAGAAATGAGAGAAACTGTTACGAGGCCTGTGATAGCAGAAGAACCTGCTGTTGTGATTTGAGGTGTGGAGGGAGCGGTGACTAATGACTAGTGGTGTGAAAGCCTCCCTTTAGAGGAAGGGCTTGAATCCTGCAGTCCAAAATGTAAGAACTGAAGTAGCGCACGTGCGAAACATGAAGTTGATTCTCTAAAAAGAAGTATTTAACAATGAGTTACGTTGTTCTTCTGCTGAATGCCATCTGCTTCCTGACAGGGGATAGATTTCGCAGTATAATAGATGATGCTTGGTGGTTTGGAACCGTGGAGAGTCAGCAGCCTTTCCAGGCAGAATATCCTGATAGTTCCTTCCAGTGCTACTGTGTTCAGTGAGTATTCACAGAGCTGTAACGTGTCACGTGGGTGGTCTCCTAGACGTTTACGTGCAGCTTAAATACCTGCCTCAAGATACTGGGATCCTTCTTTTCCATTTCAGTACGTAATCAGCCACTTTGGTTTTATTCAGGTAGTTACAACGGTAGTCATTAAGCAAGACTTTTGGTGTAAACAGCAGTGAAGTGAATATACACGAGATACAAGGGGAAAATAAGGAGTTGGAATGTAGGTAGTGACGTGTTTCTACTAGGCAGGAGCCTTTGGAGTTCTGTCTGGTAGAGAAAAAGCAGATTGTTATATTCGGCTCTGACTTAGGCATTGGAATCTTCTTTTTCTTTTTTTCCCTCAATAGCTGGGACAACAATGAAAGAGAGAGGATGAGTCCGTGGGACATGGAACCAATTCCAGAAGGAAGTAAGTGTGTGTTGAATTTGTGTCTGTATACAAAGTGAATGTTTTTTTTGCTGCTGCTGGTACTTAACTGCTGTTGGATTCTTCATCTCCAGCTGCTTATCCGGAGGAGGTTGGTGCTGGAGTTCCCGTGACTCCAGATGAGCTGACAGCTCTTCTCTACAAACCCCAGGAAGGAGAATGGGGGGCCCATTCCAGAGATGAAGAATGTGAACGAGTCATCCGAGGAATTGAGCAACTTCTTTCCCTTGGTATGTTCGGAGGGAGAAGGTGGGAGGGTTAAGAATTCAATGTGGTGACACATGACTGAAGAGTAGATAGGATGGAGGGTGGGGAGTTGGCCTGGAGTATTTGAAATGTACTCAACCAAATCATTGAAAAGAGCCTTTTAAATTTCACATGGGGTCCTTTTCAGTTATCCTCCCTTTTTTTCTGGGGCTCGACCTGCTTCCTTTCAAGTTAATGGGGATTTTCAGTGGGTCAAACCTAAACCCAAATGAGCAAAACACTGCCTTAAACCCCTCAAAGAAACAACCAAGCAAATCCTCACCAACGAGTCCCTGCTAACAACTTTGGAACCATTTAACAGCATGCTGCGATTCAAATCCTCTCCTGTGTTTCTACACAGGGCATGACTGTGTTCTTGGTTTAGGTTGCTTGTTGCAACATTCCCGCTGCCAGTGCGTACGCCGCGTTGCTTTTTAGCAATATGGTTGGCTGCTGGCACGCAAAGCTCAGATGTGATACTTAAATAAAAAATGCTTTTTCAAGAGTAGTTAACAGATGGTACAAGAGGAAGGATCCTTCCCTTCGGGTGATGATATATCCAGCTGTAGATCTGTATTGCTTTCACTGAATTCTTCAAAAGAAAACCCAGACACCATTATAAGGAACCCAGTTACCTTGTAACTGCCCTTCTGGGATCCTCTGAGGCATCTTAAATGATCTGGATCTTTTGTCTTTCAGACATTTCGAATCCCTTTGCTGTTCCAGTGGACCTTAGTGCCTATCCCATGTATTGCACTGTTGTTGCTTACCCGACTGACCTCACCACGATCAGGAGGAGACTTGAAAACAGGTTTTATAGGTCAGTTGGATTTTTATTTGTTATCTACACCTACTATCAACCCATCAAGAACCATAGATTTAGCTGAATACTGTGTGATGTCACTTCAGCAATATATTTCTTGGATGAGCCAACAGCGTAAGATAAGATTCTGTCGAAGATCAGATTCTTTTGGCTGTGGACAAAGTGAGACTTCCTGAGTAATAATTTATTTTAGCCACATTCTGAAGGCAAAAGCTGGTGCATCTGGGTCTGGAGTGTCTGTTTTGTGTAACATACAGAGCCTTCCACTCTGGATACGTTGCAGGCAGAACGTTTTTGCTTCATCTGTATCACTACTGCCTTTGGACCAGATGCTTTTCTTGTATTGCAGTTGCCAGAATGGGCTGAATAGCGCTGTAAATGGGAGATCTTTGTTTTTCCTGTGAACCTGGGGATGAATAATGTCCTGCTCCTTTTTTGGTTTGTTCCCCCCCACTTTATCTCTAAGGCTTCTCTGAGTGGGAGCAGTCAACAGAGTTCTTCAGTAGGTTTGTTTCCTCCTTTTCATGCTGCTCATTGCTGGTTTGAAGAGGGACATCTTTTACTCCCCGTAGCTGTGACAGCCTGGCACGTTGGGGCAGTCAGCAGTATGTGAACGGAAACCAACCTGCTTCTCCTGCATCTGAATGACCCAATTCCTTTTTTAACTGAGAATTCGGCTTGATCTCAGGAGAAAAACAACATCCACCTTCTTCTCCATCCCTTTCTGTTTTACAGGAGGATCTCTGCACTGATGTGGGAGGTGCGATACATTGAACATAACGCCAGGACCTTCAACGAGCCAGACAGTCCTATAGTCAAAGCAGCCAAAATTGTTACAGATGTCTTGCTTCGCTTCATTGGGTAGGCACGCTTGTGCTTTACACACCTGACATCTTGACTTTCTGAGACCTTTGGTGACGTATTTTGGCTTTGCTGTTGTCCTGCAGGGATCAGAGTTGTACTGATATATTAGAAATATATAACAAGGTGAAAGCAGAAGACCTGAGCAGCACCGATGAAGAAGAGGAGGTAAGAGCATAAAATCTGATCATCTCAACCTTTTAAATCAGCACTTAACAAAAAATAATAATCGAGCAAACGTTTTTGTCAAGCTTTTTATTTTATGGGGAGTTGCACTGAGTTTTTGAGATGAGATGAGATGGTTTAGGTCATTTGTGTTGCTCACCTGGGGCAGTGACCTCCCTTAAGGAAGTAAAAAATGATTCTCAGAAGTGCCAGTCTTTAATCCTCGCTCGGTACACGCTGTCTTGTGCGAGGGAGTAATTAGTAAGTAGGGGAAATACGAACTGGAGCTCTTACTCTGCCAAGCCAGAAGGACAACAGCTCTCCTCTCGTCAGCGAGGCAGCAGAGCTGGTTTTCTTACATAATTCTGCCTCATTTCCTGTCAATTGTACCGTGGAGTGAAATGAAAGGTAGAAACAGGGCTAGATACCACTTCCTTTAACTCTTTTTTTTGTGGGTTTTTTTTTTCTTTTCCCCTTAAATCGCAGACATTTTGAAATTAGTTTCTGTTGCAAGGAAGTGACCTGTCAGAACCGAAGTCACTTGCTTTTTAATTCGCTTTTTCGGTGTTGCTTTCTTTGTGAGCCAGCAGAAGGTTCAGTCGGGAGGTTTCTTCCCCTCCTCCCTTCCCCAGCACATGCTCCACTCCTGCAGTTTTGCAATATTTAAGTTAAACCTGATGCTGCTTGAACACCTACGTGCTGGTGGCTTGGACTCACAGCGAAGCTTAAGACCTCTGCTGCAACGTAGTCATTTAATTACTTTTACAAAACCGAGGGTATAATAACAACATCTATTTTCACAGACTGTTAAAAGAGTATTTTGAAGAAAATGAGGGATTTCCATGACTTAAATAGCAGACTCTCCTTCCCCAACTCAACCTTCTTGTGTCCGTTGTGAATCTCGCGTGTTCCGGGTCGAGAAGCGATCAGAAGTGTTCAAAATCACGACTACATCGCCCTCCTTTCTCCCCAGCCTTTCTGAGAGATGGTTCATAACATATTTTGGTTTATAATATGTTTTAAAATAAGAAAGAAATTACTTTTTTCTTTGTAAGAACATTCCCGTCCCCTCCGATTTTCAGTTACTGGTAGAAAGCTGCGTACAAAGGGTTTCGTGTAATCCAGACTCTGAAGAGAACGTTACGTACGCTCGGTGTAAGTAAGGCTTAAGAATAAGCCAGTGCAGCTGCTCAGAGCATGAACATTTAGGCAGGGAATACATTTCTGCAAGACTCAGGACTTAGACGAGTCTTAAGGAGTGAAAATAAACCATTCTTATTTCTCCCAACTCAGAAAAGGGATGAAACAACTTATCCACCTGATTTGTTTGGTTTTTTTAAATGCGAGTTCTAGTTTGAAACTGATTTCTGTTTTGCTCGAACCTCTCATCACATCAGAGTCGTTTAGAATCGTTTGTTGTTGTCAGCTCTGTGGTTCTCACCCCTTTTCCCACTGCTGAGGGTGCAGCCCAAGCGTGTGGGTAATCATCACCTTTGCCTTTAGGTGGCAGAAGTAGATGTAGATTCAGACGCTCCAGGAACTTCCTCTGGCAAAAGACGAGTGAGTAAAAGATTCCTGCTTAGTCTGGTTTCGACCAGGTGCTGAAACTCTCCTTTAGGCCTGGAATGGTTTAAATTCCTCATAGTCCGGGTGAAATACTGTGTGAATTCAGTTGCATGTGTGTGCAAGTGTTGGCAGACTAAGAAAAAGACGCTGCAGGAAAATTTATTTAATTGCTAAAGAATCTTTTTTTGCCTTGAAAGTGATTGCATTTTCAATCAAATTCAGGTGAAAGCTGATAAAAATAGCAAGCTGGATCTGAAATATTGCACACCTCTGATGGGTCGGAGTGGTTCTGTATTAGCAGAAAAGGCCTATCTCTCTAGATTGCACAAGGCATGTTGTAGTGCCATCGGCTCTGCTTTTATCTTACTGCAGTTCCGGGAGTAATTGTGAAAATCTGCCTCGAATCAGAAGACGTAGGAACATCAAGTGAAAACTTTGAATGTTCCAAAAAACTACAGAATATTTCTGTTACCCTGCAGGTAAGACGACGAATAAAAAGACAGCCCGTGAAAGCAAGTCCCGATGCTTGGAAAGAGCAATGCAAGCAGTTGTTAAACCTGATTTACGAAAGAGAGGACTCTGAGCCCTTTAGACAGCCCGTTGATCTCTTCTCCTACCCTGTAAGTACAACTTCCCTATTCAAAACCCTTCCTCCTGGGACAAACCCTCCACGCTGGGCACATTTCTGACTTCTTTCTTTGAGCTGGAACGCACCACGTTCTGTGCGCTGATGTTTTCAGAGTAGAAATAATTCCTTGAGAGCCACTGTTGTGGATGAGCACTGAGGAGCTTTTATTGCTGTAGGATTTGACAGCCTCTGTTATTGTTCTTGTGTATTCTTACAGGATTATCGAGATATTGTAGACACTCCTATGGACTTCAGCACTGTGAAAGAAACCTTGGAGGCAGGAAACTACACTAGTCCCTTGGAATTCTACAAAGATATTCGGTTAATATTCTGCAACTCTAAAGCTTACACTCCTAATAAAAAATCTCGAGTAAGTCACAGATTTTAATGCCATTTTTTTCAGAGCCCCTGGCCCTAGGTGAATACAATGTGTGAAGTAAGGCCTGTCTCTGAGGAGCGAATCACTGCATTGTGAAATGAAAATAAGTAGTGGATGTCAATTCCGGGACCTGTGGTTAGAAATTTGCCGCGTTCCGCTCGCATTCATTTTCTGAATTCCATTTTCATCTGAACGCTGTGAACTTAAAGCTGCTGAGAAATTCTCTGGTTACTGTCACAACTATTTCTTTGAGTGTTTGTAGCAGAAAACTGATCACCAGTTGCTTCTATTTTTTTTTTCCAATACTTAATTCCTGAAGACAAGGCTATCAGCTTGATAAGGGCACAGGCAGAGAGGGAGAGAAGGATCATTTTCCAGTGTACTGCTAACACAAGTGTTATGCAATATTTCTGCTACCAGAGTTCTCACCTTGAGTACTGTGTCCAGTTCTGGGCACCTCAGTACAAGAAGGATATCGAGGTGCTGGAGCAGAGGAGGCAACGAAGCTGCTCAAGGGACTGGAGAGTAAATCCTATGAGGACCGTTTGAAGGAGCTGGGTCTGTTTAGTTTGAGGAAGAGGAGGCTGAGGGGAGACCTCATCACTCTCTACAGCTCCCTGAAAGGACATTGTAGAGAGGTTGGTGCTGGTCTCCTCTCTCGGGTAATTAGTGACAGAAGCAGAGGGGATGGGTTCAAGCTGAAACAAGGCAGGTTTAGACTGGACACTAGGAAAAAATTCTTCAGGGAAAGAGTGGTGGGATATTGGAACAGGCTGCCCAGGGAGGTGGTTGAGTCGCCACCCCTGGATGGGTTTAAGCATCACTTAGATGTCGTGCTGGGGGATATGGTCTAGGGGTGAACTTGTAGAGTAGGGTGAATGGTTGGACACGGTCATCCCAAGGGTCTTTTCCAGCCTAAATGGTTCTGTGAGTTGACGAGAACATTATGATATTTATTTATTTTTTTCTAGTTGACTGAGTATCTTTGGCAAGACTTCCCCTGTGGCCTGTGTTTCTCAGGTCCCAGTCTTGCTTTTCTCAGCCTGCAGGAATAGGAATCTACTTAGGCAGAAAAAAACCCTCTTAGATTGGAGCCCTAAACAGGATAGAGCAAGAGGGAAATAGGAGATGAAAATATTAACATATAAATCTTTTCCTATGAGCTCAGGAAAATGACTGATCCTGTAAACATGGCTATGTTTGATGCGTGCTCCTGTGTCAGCTCTTCCAAAGCTGCTAAATGAACAAATGATTCTAAAGCTTTCAAATGCTCTGACGAAAGGTTGTTTATGCTCAAAAAAACATAAATAAATCACTAGTCGGCACGAGGACACAGATGCAGTTTTTACCCCTGGTGATGCAAGCTAGACTTGGAGTGGTTGATGGCTTTGTAATGTAAAAGTAGCCAGAATTGTGACGGTGTTTCTAGATGCTGTATTGTAATGAGATTATTGCTGTAAGGACAAGCTGCATATACAGGAAGATGCTTCACTTGTGACAAAATCGCATCTCTAAAACATTGTCACTTAGCGTGGATCGCAGAGTTATCTAAGATTTCTTGTGTAGAAACAGGAGCACTTAGAAACTGTTAAGAAACACACACCGTTTGGGACTAGACTGACTCTTTCTCAAGCAGGATAACACGTAGAATTTAATCTTGCTGGGTAGGAGGAAGCAGAAGGTGGTACAACCTCACTCGTCGCTTGAGGAGTAGGAAGTCTTGGCTCATCAGTGGAATAACAACTGCTGGGCTTTGTGTAAGCTGGATGATGAGAATAAGCTTGAAGTAGGATGATCCTGTGGGAGAGGGAAACTCCAGGTGAGCGTTAGTGAGTGGGAGAGAGAGCACAAAGTAGATTGTGCCTTCAGCAGGTAGATTGAACTCTTGGTGTTGAATAAGGGCTGAAAGGTGGGCTGTGGGTGAGCTCTCAAGATAAAGACCAAGTAGCCAAGATAAAGTAACTTTTGCTCATTTTAATAGAAGAGAGTCTAGTGAGGAGCAGCTGAAGGACCTGGAGCAAAGGAGGCTCAGGGGAGACCTTCTGGCTCTGACAGCTCCCTGACAGGAGGCTGGAGCCAGGAGGGGTCGGGCTCTGCTCCCAAGGGACAAGGGACAGGACAAGAGGAACCGGCCTCAAGTTACCCCAGGGGAGGTTCAGGTTGGAGCTGAGGAACAATTTCTTCCCCCCCCGCAGGGTTGTCCAGGGCTGTCCCAGGCTGCCCAGGGCAGGGGTGGAGTCCCCGTGACCCCTGGAGGGGTTTCC